>MJUU01016218.1:33964-59597 GCA_002080025.1 Modiolus philippinarum | reverse complement strand
TCGGATGAGTGTTTTGGCACTTGTTGTATGCTAAATGTCGGATGAGTGTTTTGGCACTTGTTGTATGTTAAATGTCGGATGAGTGTTTTGGCACTTGTTGTATGTTAAATGTCGGATGAGTGTTTTGGCACTTGTTGTATGTTAAATGTCGAATGAGTGTTTTGGCACTTGTTGTATGCTAAATGTCGGATGAGTGTTTTGGCACTTGTTGTATGCTAAATGTCGGATGAGTGTTTTGGCACTTATTGTATGTTAAATGTCGGATGAGTGTTTTGGCACGTGTTGTATGTTAAATGTCGGATGAGTGTTTTGGCACTTGTTGTATGCTAAATGTCGGATGAGTGTTTTGCACTTGTTGTATGTTAAATGTCGGATGAGTGTTTTGGCACTTGTTGTATGCTAAATGTCGGATGAGTGTATCATAATTGAGTATTGACTCTCACATTTCTTGTAACTATAATTGTTGAAGAACATAGAAATCTTTCTCATAATCTCTTTTCCATTGAATTGCGCCGAATTACTTGATGCAATTTGAAGGATTAAAATCAATATCAAAACTAAACGATATTATTAACATGATTAAATCAGGGCGATTTCAATGTATTTTATTAGAGTGAACAACATTGCAAAACAAATCATGTTCAAGAAATTGATATTACGTATATTAAGTTTCTAAACGATTTTCGGAAAGGCATTTTAGATATGAAAATCTTTATATTTGAACTAGGTGATCCATCCTATAAACAGAGCTCAGATCATAAATGACGCTTGGAACTTGGCAAAGTAAGTAGTCATGTATAGCTGTTAATAAACTAAAATAGGCATTTGTATGATACGTGTACTGACAATTTAGGCAGTTAAGGGATACCAGACGAAAAGAAAGGTGAGAATGTGATATTTAATCATTAGGGATGTCAACTCGGACAAAATTTAATACTCGAGTACTCGAAAGTTCTTCCGAGCGAGTACTCGAGTACTCGCTCGGAAAGAAGTTGTATGATAATCCTGGTAGAATATGTACCAATAATTGCATCACAGTTGCCTTAATTTTAGGTAAAAAATAACAAACAAAAAATTAAGGTAAAGTAGCTCTTGAACTCCTAAGACATCGCAATATACATGTTCTATAGAAATATTTTACCTTGTTCTTGTTATTTATGTACCTAATATTCCGGGCTAATATTCAAGCAAATGTGATTGCATTGTATGAAGAAAAATACCCCGTAATCATTTTTATACAATAGAAATTTGTTTTTGTCTTATCTAATTTTTGCTCATGATCAACAACAATGCAATCAGTATCTAATTAACGACTTTTAGTTTAAATTGCTTACAAATCAATACAGATCAATAAGTTAATTGGAGAGAAAACATCATTGTATTGTATTTGTTTAATGACACGTGAAACACAAGAAGCCCGGCACTACAAATATGGCCATTATTTCTTGAGACAGTCTATTCTCTATTTTGTAACTAAGAGTCCCGTACAAGTTTATATTTCACTTTTTTTTTCACCAGACATATGTTCGAATTTTTACCAAATGGCATATTTCGGTGGTAGAATTTCATCACTTTTAACGGTTCAAATCTTAAATCGCTACTGTGATGGATGCTTTTTACATACTACTCAAAGTTATGCGCTTTCAGAAAAGATAAAATACGTTTATCCAAGATATCAAAATAGAATACCGAGAATTCGAGTACCGATTCTGCTATTCGATACTCGGTATGTTTAAGACAGATCAATTATTTTTATAATCAACACTGGGGCGATGGTATTTATCAGCATTAGTACATTGGATTATCTTTCTTGTTATATTAGATCAGGAGAGATGAAGATGGATATTGCTCTACGGACTGTAGAATATTTGTCTGCAGAGACCAATTTCTTGCCTTACGATGCAGCTCTATCAGAATTAGGATATGTAGATGACATGCTTGAACGAACCGATCTTTATGGAGCTTTCAGTGTAAGTGCAAAGAATATTACAGCATATGAACAAATATGATAAAAGTTGCTGTAAGAGTTGTGTAATCCATATATTAGACGACTTTTGACCGTTCGAAAAGTTACAGGCACCATCATTGTACTATATATTCTAAACTATCAATATACGCCATGAGATACTACAGAAGTCGATTGAGATTTAAACACAAGAAAGAACATGTACACAATATTTAGGTATTTATATGTATATTTTCGTTTCACCACTCAGTTTTCGGAATAAATGTAATAATGTCATACATTATTCAATTATATTTTTTTTTAGTTTTCGTGTATGCATTAAAGATTTGATGTTTAATTTCCATTGAAATTTTAAATACAGACTAAAAGAACTATACACAAAATATTTATTTATGGCGCGCGAAATAACCAAAAATGGGTCTAGCTAAAAAGAAATCAATGTTGCGTTTGGAAATCAAATTTCGAAATTAAATACAAGATAGACTCCTATGAGTTTATATTACCGAGTGAAGAGGTAAGTGTGACTGCTAAGAATTATCCGAAACGTCGGTACACCAGGTGCACCGACAAAAAACTCCAATTATCTTATTCTAATTTTGGTTTCCAAAAAATAAATACATTTGTACTAGTAAACTTCTGCTCTCTGAGAGTTTTTTTAGATAAACCACAATTTCCGGTCGATTAACTTGGTTTGCCGAAGTTATGGTTAATTCTGCCTTGTTTACAATTTGGTTGTCATAGGAAGCGGAGATAAACATACTTTTAATTTCGGAAACCTTACCTACCGAGCGGTAATTGATATCGTTCTTGCTGATGGAGCACTACCGACCCGGTAAGCCTGGTTTTCCGGCGATAACCCTTGTAAAAAAATGTATACGGAAGATTTTGATAATTTCGCGTTCCATGTTTATTTGTTCAACATGTTCATAATTTTAGTACTCTTTTTGGATTATTTGTTGCTCGTGTAATTAAACAGCAAGAAAATCAATTAAATCACAAAAAATTCTATAAATAGAACGGGTAGGATGCGAAAAAAAATCCATTTGTCATTTTTTGAACACTGAAAAAATATGAGGCTAAATTAACCTCGGTATTTAGTTATTTCTTATTCATTATTTCAGACTTTTATGAAGAACCTTTTTACAAAACCGTTCAATACGTTTGGCATGGACAATACTGGTGCTACTCATCTTGAGGCGTAAGTGTTAATTTGTAGTTTTGTCAGTAATATAGTTGATCAACGGTAACAGTTTAAGTTATATATTAGTTCACACAATCTAGGAGGAAATTTGCCATCCATTATGGTGTTGGGCAAAACCCTTCAAAATATGGCGTTAGTACTACTGAGCCTTTTTTCTCTGCTAACGCTTCAAAGCTCTTTTGAGCATTTTATATGATCCTGTTTAAAGTTTAACCCTGTCTACAGTGTTACCATTAATCTTTCAAATAAAAATGTTCTGTGGTATTACACCATTTTTAAACTGGGCATATTTTTTGACTCGATATTGATGAAATAATGAGTATAATCTACCAATGGTAAGCTTATTAATCCAACATAGGTTCAAAACCGAAATTCAAACCTATCATTTTTCGTTTTCTGCATTTTCATTGTTGCACACCATTAAGATGCAGTGTATCAGAAGACATTAAAAGTTTGATTAATATTTCAACTTCATCAAGACAAGAACAAGTTAATCAATTAAACAAAAACGTTTAATGAAAAAGGAAGGAAATAAAGGTAGAAGGGACAATCGGGTCAACGATTATTGATTGTCACTGGAAAATAAGATAAACGGTAGGGCAGGAAATTTAGCCTTCCGATTCTGCTTTTCTACCAAAAATATAGAGGGGGTCTTTATACTGCATCGAGCGTGACGCTTCTCCGCAGTTTGATTACAATGGTTCGCGGTAAGGTTTTCCGAATTATGACATGACTACCGGGAAATTAAAATGCGTCCATACTTAATGTACCTCAGTGCACAGGAACATTCGGGAAAGCGTAAAACATGACCCCCTGAACCACAAAATGCAGATTCATCTGTTTTAATTAAAATTGTTTTGCATTAAGATTATAAGGACAAACCATGTTCATTGTTTTTAAATTCTTCCACACAACGAATTCACCTGTGTGAATGTTTGTAATTTTTTTGCTACTGTCTACAAAATAATTTACTGACTTTCACTGACTGTGACAAAACCGGACTTTTCACAGTGGCAGTGTGATGGGTGCCATGGGTGTAGCAGATCATGCTTACCCTTTCGGAGACCAGATGATACCTCAATTTTTGTAGGGGTTTACACTAATAGTGCTTTAGTAATTGGCGTTCTATTCCATTTTTGATGTATTTTTTTGTCTTTGTCATACTGTCTCAATTCGTGTTTGCTGTGAATTACAGTGATTTTGGATTTATGATTTTATAATTCCCCTTTTCCTTATTCTTGCTTCGGTATTCGTTTCGGCGTAGGACATTTAAAACATTAAAATTCCGGCATTGACGTTTCCGAAAAACCTGACATACCCTTTTCGAAAATTTATTTTACAGGTAAATTTTCAAAATTAAGACTGTGTATCAGTTCTTGTTAAACAAAGTGGTTTTATAATTAGAAATCTTCATGTATTTTGGTTTTAATTATTGTTTATTTCGCCGCATAGAGAGAAAAGGGGGCTTGGGTCCTCTGGTTGAAAGATAGAGATTGCATTTGCAAGTGTCGGTACCAAGTCCAGTTATCCCAGGTTCCGATGGTTTCGTTGTTTTTTTTGTAATTTATATGTTTTTGTTGTGGAGTTCTCTGGTGAATTGTGCTTGAAAATTTACAATCAATGTAGGCGCTTTTTTGCGGGGTCATCTCACTAGTCCGACAGTCAATAGTCCGACAGTCATTAGTCCGACGGTCATTAATCCGACAGTCATTAGTCCGACGGTCAATAGTCGGACATTATAAAAAATTATGGATTAAATGAAAGTTTAAGATGGCATTTACTTTCCAATTTTTCGCATTCAAGGGGTTCCAAATAAGGAAATCGAAGATAGCCCCTTGCTGAGGAACATAAACCCTACGGAAAATGTTCTTCTGATATTTGCAAAATAAAAGGGAGAGTATCTAAAATGTTGGTCTTAGGACCTTTATAGTTTAATATATTTATTACTAATATTGCAGATAAATTTATTAAATTTTGCCGATTGAAAGGAAGTCTTCAATTCGATGGGATATCGTCGAAATTATTTAAGGCTATTTCTGAATGAAAGCAGGGTAGATATTAGAATGAATCATGTCATTCAACAAATCACGTGATGGCGAAATACAGTTGGATGCAGTCATAACCTCTCATCGAAGTTAACTCCAAGTTAACTTAGAAACAATTCTAAGTTAACTTGAAGTTAACTTAGAGCAGACATAGAACAGTTCTGGAAACGGTCATAAAAACGGTCATTTTCTCAGTTTACTTAGAACAGTTCTAAAAGCAGTCATAAAATAGAGCAGTTCTAAAAGTGGTCATAAGATAGAGCAGTTATAAAAGTGGTCATAAAAAGGTCATCTTCTAATATGAAAAGGAAAGGAAATTGGGTTAATGTCAAGGAGACAACATCCCATATCCAGGTTAAAACGACCCAAAACAAAGCATCTAGGGCTCACCGTATGGTCTTCAACACAGTGAGGAACCTCACACCATATAGCAAGCCCTAAATGGCCCCCAAAAAGGTAAAAAGTGAATAAATCAATGGAAACAAACCACATGCAATAACCCAAATATCAAGAAACTAAAATTTTATAAGAAGACACGGACAAGCCAATCACCAACATATTCCTGACTTGGGACAGGCGCAAAAATTGCGGTGAGGTTAAACTCGTTTTCTTGGATCCAAACCCTCCCCCTATGTGTGGTATATGGCTAAAAAATAAATACACAAAAAGACTCACAGTAAAAATCAAACTAGAAAAAAGTCCAACTTATCAAGACGAGTACCCTTACAATGAAGTATATAAAACATGAAGTCAACACACAGGTACTGTCCGGACAAATGCTCGCAGTTACTGACAGCTAGCTAAGGACATAATTTCCGTTGACTATGATATCAAGCCTTCTTACATTTGAAACTGGAATTGAAATACTTCTAAATAGATTTGGTATAACAACGTCATCAATTATGAAAGATATTGTGCAATGCCAAATACTGCCAACATGAAAAATTGTTTAAATTTAGCTATGGTGTAAAGCATTTAGGAGATGATCAATATTTTTGCCAAAAAAAAAAACAGAAGTAACGATTTAACAACAATGCTGTATTTATATCCTTTATGAATAAGTTTGTTGAACGGATTAATAAGTTTTGAAGGACAATTTTGAATTTATGCGCTTTGTAAATGATATTGCCATAGAAGTTTGGATGTGAAATGCCCTGATGTATAAGAGTCCTGCATGTAGAACCAAATTTTCCTAATAAGTCAATGTATCTATAATAAAATTTAGAGAATGTTTTTATCAATTTATGATATCTAAACTCTTGATGCAGAAGTTTTTCAGTGAGACAAAAATTTCGGTCGTTGAATCAGAAACATCACTACATACTCGTGCATATCGAACAAGTTGTGAAATGTAGACCCCGTAAGAAGGGGCTAACGGAACATTGCCGTCGAGAGGGGGGAAATTGACTATAGGGAAGGAGAAATCATCCCTTTTATC
This sequence comes from Modiolus philippinarum, assembly GCA_002080025.1. Taxonomy (NCBI): domain Eukaryota; kingdom Metazoa; phylum Mollusca; class Bivalvia; order Mytilida; family Modiolidae; genus Modiolus; species Modiolus philippinarum. Next base: position 52,947 of record MJUU01016218.1, on the reverse strand, counting down.
ATAAACCTTAGTGTTTAACTTTCCTTGATTTATTGATATATCAAGATCAAGGAGAGGAGTATAATCACTGCTGCTATTGGATTTATTTAAAGTAAGTTCTGCAGGATAAATTTCATCTGTAAATATAGAAAATTCAGGATTGTTTAAAGCCAGAATATCGTCCAAATATCTATAGGTATTGTTACATTTATCCACTAATGCTGTTAAGAAGGGTCTTTTAGAATTTTTGCCATGAATTCTGACTCGTAGCGATAAAGGAATAAATCTGCTATGAGAGGTGCACAGTTGGTACCCATAGGAATACCTATTTTTTGCCGATAGACTGTATCACCGAAACGAACAAAAATATTATCATGAAGAAAATTTAATGCTTTTATCATATCCTGACAAGTCCAGTTGGTTTATTTGTCATGTTTGTCGTCACTGAAAAACGATTTAAATGTATTGCAACAAATGCACGTACATCCTGATATTTTAAAGGACCATTTGATCAAATATGAAAATTTCTCTTTGATGAGTGTATGCGGTAATGTAGTATAAAGGTTTGAAAAATCATAGCTATCGACGGAAGTGTATGCTTCATTAACAGATCGAAGTGTTTCCAAAACTTCTATCGAATTTTTAACACTCCAAAAGTAGTTAATGCCACTGTATTCATAACATTTGTTGCTAAGGTTGATGACGAGATTTTTTATGGTAGTAAGTGCACTGGACAATAAAACAGAAATATGTGTAGTTGAACATTTACTTGATGCCGAAATAAAACGAAATTTGAAAGGATTTTTTGTGAACTTTAGGAAGCCAATACATAATAGGAATGCTTTTATAATTAGAAGTTGCTTTAAGTTCAGCTGTAGCTATCATATGATCATCATTTTTTTTCTGTTGACGTGGTAGCTTGAAATGTACTAGAATTGGTAATTTCATTCCGAAGCACCTCAATGTAATACTTACGTCAAACAACGACCACATTATTGGCTGCTTTATCTGCCGGAACAAATATATACTCTTTTTCCAAATCTTTTAACTTCCGTTTAATTTTTGAAATCGCAGGAACGGTATTCTGCTGCTTATAATGTCTTTCAAAATGATTTATTCGTATATCAACAACTTCCATGCATTTGTTAATGAAGGGATCTAATGATTTTTTATCCGCATTTTCTCTTTTACACCACTTTTTACAGAATGACATGACGGCTTTATTAATGACTTCATGACAGTCCTTCCAAATGATTCTTGAAGTTAACTAAGAACAGTTCTAAAAGGAAGACCATGACTGCTTTTAGAACAGGTTATGACCGTTTTTAGAACAGTTCTACTCGATGACTGCTTTTAGAACAGTTCTGCTCTATGACTGCTTTTAGAACAGTTCTTGACAATGACTGCTTTTAGAACACTTTGCTAGAGCAGCTCTACAACTTTTCTAGTACAGTTGAAGTTAACTTAGAGCAATCATTAGAACAGTTAACTTTGTGAGAGGTTATGACTGCACCCAACATGCATGTATATTCCTATTTTTCTCAAATAGTTCGAATGCGCATGGTTGAAAAAAATATTCAGAAACCCGACCTAGAAACCTATACGAGCCGGGAGAAATGTTATTTTATTATAGTGTATGCAATAATAGCTACAAAAATATCTCTTAATACAGTAACTTCGGTACTTTGTTATTTCGAAGTGACGGCGAAAAAAATCATACAAAAATCACTATTTATCTGTTGTTTGTTCAACCACCTTTATGCACTCCAAAAGCGACAACCAAAATGGAATTCAGAGTTTCCATCTTCAACCCTCTATGTTAAAACTGTCCTGACACAAATACATTGGCTATTGGCTATCTACATCTTTTTAGGGATCGGGTATCATGGAAAGGGCTCCAATTATGGAAGGCATCCTGCTCTGTTAAATTGTTATGATAATGTCTCTTAAAACTTATTGTTATTGTTTTTGCCGTCTTGCATCCGTCCGTCATCCGTCTCTCCGTTATAAGCTTCTCATAAAACCGCTAGATCAATTGTAACCAATCTTGGCCTGAACCATCACCAGGTTATGCACTTTCAAATTTCTTATTACTAAAGTAAGTGAGAACCGAACCGTCAGTCTAAAAAGAACAATCCAAGGACAATGGCAACGTCGGAAAAACAAAAAAACGAAGACATAACATGAGCAAGTCCGTAGACCAAACATGGTTGCTGTTACTAAAAATAGAACACAGATGAAAATTGTTGTTTTGTTTTTGCAAATAATTCGTATCAGCCGTATCAGATATAAAAAAAAATCTGACACAATAAAATGATCAGAAATGCAAGATCTACCTGCCTGCAAATTTTGAAAAAAATCGGGAAACCCGTCTACGAGTGATTGCCCTTTTTACGTAAAATTTTCAAAATTTTAATACTTTTATTTTTTTTTATTAGAAAAAAAAACTATAACAGATAGAGGTCAACTTTAAGATATTCAATTCTGGAGATTTCGAAGAAAATCTAAATGTCCATGTAGGAGTTGTTGCCTTCTTTGTCAAATTTTCGTAATTATATACATTTTATATTGTATTTCAAAAAACTATTTGAGATGGAGGTCAAGTTTGAAAAGCAAAAGTGTTCAGCTTATCATGAAATAGAATTCTTACATATTTTCAACAGGTTCCCATCTCATCGAAGATGGCCACCACCTAGGAACATAGTTTAGCGGATTTTGAAAATGTTGTAAAATGTTTCTTCTTGAAAACGGTTTACATCAAGTTGATATTAACTAGACATTGTAACATGATGATCTTGTACCAAGTTTTGCATATCTGTACCAATACAAATACAAAATGTCTGCCACCAGGGAATAGTTGAACATAGGATAATGTTGTGAACTGTTACTTGAAAACTGTTTCATACGTCAAGTTGAAATTAACTAGGTATGGTACCATGATGGTCAATAAACAAATGCATGAATTAAGTACCCATCATAAATCAACTGCACATCTTGTTTTATCATTGGACCCTATGGGAAAATGTTGTTAATTGCGATATCTTGAATCAAGTGATATTGTTGTAATTCGTTAACTCTTCTCGAGTAATGACTATGGAAACGCACCATAAATGCATCACCTCTGTAACGTCATTGACTTAATACGGACCCTATATAGTCGTCATTACAAGCTGAACATTTTGCAACGCCTTGGTTTTTCTATACGAGCACAATCATAATCTTATAAAGACAGATATTAAATAGGTATTTTAACATGACAGTAATCTACCAGATAACTGACTCTACTACCAAATGATTGTCACGTCAGATTAATCATCAAACCCTGTTTGAAATCTTATTCGATCAGTGGATACAATCTGAGCTATACGTGTGAGCTCTAGATTATGCTTCGAACCAACTGCAACCAAGCTTTATAGGACTATGTTTACCATAATACCTAGTTGTGCGATGCTATTCAAAATTATTGACTCTTTGTCAGAGATTTATGATATTTTTCACTTTTTGTAAAATTTGGTTTGTGGGCATCGAAACTACGTCTTTTATCTGATTCAGTCCATAATTCACACGGTTATTGATCACATTCTTAAGCTGTGCATATATTTTTGCCAGAATTCTTAACTATTTGTTTTACAGAGTTACAGCCCTTTATAACTTTATATTCCCCTGCATCTTTAATAAAAATTCANTTTCCATTGATTTATCCACTTTTTTACCTTATTGGGGCCATTTAGGGCTTGCTATATGGTGTGAGGTTCCTCACTGTGTTGAAGACCGTACGGTGACCCCTAGATGGTTTGTTTTGGGTCGTTTTAACCAGGATATGGGGTGTTGTCTCCTTGACATTTACCCCATTTCCTTTCTTTTTCATATAGCCTATGACAAACCTTGAAAAGGTAATTTCCCGCCAAATTTAAAATATCTTGCGTTTCAAAATCAAATGCATACACCTGTTATTTTTTAGCTCACCTAACCCAAAGGGTCAGTGTGAGCTATTGCCATTACTTGGCGTCCATCGTCCGTCCGACCGTTAACTTTTGACATTTTCATCTTCTCCTCTGAAACCAGTGAAGCAATTTCAACCAAACTTCTAGGAATGATGTATGGAAGGTCCTTTACAAAGATTGCTCATTACGTTTAGTTCCGATAAAAAACATGGCCGCCAGTACAGAACTTAGGTTTAACATTGGACCCCATGGGGAAAACCACATTTCATTTTCTCTGAAACGGCTAAAGCCAATTCAAACAAACTTTACAGGAATGGTATACAAAAGGTCCGTTACAAAGATTGCTCATTTTGTTCCGATCCGATAAAAATATGGCTGCCAGCTTAAAACATAGTTAAACATAGACTCTATAGGAAAATCACATTTTCATTTTCTCCAAGGAAACCACTGAAGCCAATTCAACAAAACTTTACAGGACTGATGTATTAAAGGCTCTTTAGAAAGAATGCTCATTTTGTTCCGATCCGATAAAAAACATGGCCGCCAGCGCGTAACTTAGGTTTAACATTGGACCCTATGGGAAAAATCACATTTCATCTTCTGCTCTGAAACGGCTGAAGCAAATTCAACCAAACTTTACAGGAATGTTCTACTAAACGTATTCAACAAAGAGTGTCCATTGCTGCCAGCACAGAACATAGTTTAACATTGGACCCGAAGGGAAAATCACATTTTCATCTTCTCCCCTGAAACCACTGACGCAAATTCAACCAATCCTTAGAGGAATTATGTATGGAAGGTCCTTTACAAAGATTGCTCATTTTATTCCGATCCGACAAAAAACCTGGCCGCCAGCGCGGGACATAGGTTAAACATTGGACCCTATGGGAAAATCACATTTTCATCAAATTGAACCAAACTTTACGGGAATGATGTCTGGAAGGTCCTTTACGACGATTTCTCATTTTGTTCAGATCCGGTAAAAAACATGGCCGCCAGTGCGGAACAAACGTTTAACATTGGACCCTATGGGAAAGATCACATCGCATCTTCTCCTCTGAAACCACTGAAGCAAATTCAACAAAACTTTATAGGACTGATGTATGGAAGATCCATAACTTAGATTGCTCTTTGTTTTTATCCAATAAAAAAAAACATGGTGGCCAGCGCGGAACATTGTTTAACATAGGAGCCTATTGGAAAATCCTCATTTTTATCATCTACTATGAAACCATTGAAGCAAATTTAACTTAACTATATTGAAGTAATGTATGGAAAGATATTAACAAAGAATACTTACTGCAATTGTATCTGACAAAAACATGGATGTCAGTAAAGAACATAGCTTAACATTAGACCCTATAGGAAAAACATTTTTTGTCATCAGCATAGTCATAGTTTAAAAGTATCTCTGTTAGGTGAGCGATGAGCCTCTAGTTAAAATCAGCAATCACTTAATTTTCCCTTTTAACACCCAAATTCCCTCTTTAAGCTATGTTCAAACATTTTTACCATTTCAAGACAATAGTATGTAACGTTCTACCATATTATTCAGTAATTTACTGTATTTTTTAAAATTTATAAGCAGACTTTTTTAACCTGTTTAAAGTTTCCCGTCAAACATGTAATCTATTTTGTTATCCAATTCAAGCTGACCCGTAAGCTAGGATGTTCAGTACGAACACCACAAATCACTATATATTCTCCTCTGGAAAGGCTGAAGCAAATTCAACCAAACATTACAGGAATGATGTACTAAAGGTCTTTAACAATGATTGCTCATTTTGTTCCGATCTGATAAAAAAATATGGCTGCAAGCACAGAACATAGTTTACCATTGGACCCTCCTCTAAAACGACTGACGCAAATTCAAACAAACTTTATAGGAATGATGTTCTTAAGGTCCTTTACAAAGATTGCTGATTTTGTTTTAATCTGACAAAAAAAAACATGGCTGCTAGTGCGGAACATATTTGAAAACCTATTGAAGCAAATTTAACTAAACTGTATTGGAATGATATATTGAAGGTCCTCTGCAAAGATTACTGATTTCAATAGGATCAGACAAAAACACTGGTGTCAACGGAGAACATAGATAAACATTAGACCCCGTTGGTAAAAAAACTAAACATTAAGCATTTTGTCAGGTGAGCGATATAGCCTCAGTCTCTGAGCTTCTAGTTTTGTTTATTGCCTATCTTTCATTAAGTCCTACTAATTCAGACAACTTTTATGAAATTCTCATTCCTTTTATTCAAAGGTGGTAACTACGGTAACCTTAACTTGAAAGAAAAGTTGTTTGTAGATGCACGAAAAGAGCATACTATGATCTACATAAATCGGACATTCCATTTAGTTATCAAAGTTTAAAATTGATGCATATATTTTATATAACACACTACAATCCTCCTCTTTGCATGTTGACTGCTACTTCCTGGAATATTTTACGAAAGGATGTGGATTAAATGAACATGAAACCATAACACATATGTTAACTCCAACTGCAATAATTTTAATGAGCTGTATATGAAAAAGAAAGGAAATGGGGTAAATGTCAAGGAGACAACATCCCATATCCAGGTTAAAACGACCCAAAACAAAACATCTAGGGGTCACCGTACGGTATTCAACACACTGAGGAACCTCACACCATATAGCAAGCCCTAAATGGCCACAAAAGGGTAAAAAGTGGATAAATCAATGGAAACAAACCACATCCAATAACCCAAATATCAAGAAATATGTATGGCCATTTCGGAAATTAATTCCTGATCAGCAGCACTAGAATCCAAACAAATGAAATCCATAATTTCAAAAAATGTTTAAAATGCATAAAACGAAATCCGAATAATCAGTAATATCATGGAAGCCTTTCCACAAGAGAAAGTTAATATTAGAAAGCCATATAGCATCATGCATTATTTTATTACCTCGAAAGATTATTTGTTGAAAGACGGTTTTCAGTTTGTTTATTTTTAATGTACTATTGTATAGTAAGATCATGTTAATTTACAATATATTATTGTATTATACACAGAATAATTAACACATTCTTTTTCAGATACAAATGGGAGATTCCATTTACATATACAACAAGTAGAGATATTTCATTTAACCAAACAGATGCAAATATTCATTGGATGGGACGCGATGGCTCTGAAGGTATATTTTCATTTTGACATGTGGATGGTAGAGTACTTCATACTTAACTTTAGTGGTTAATGTTATTATAAGTCGCCTTGTGCACATGTTCAAATGTGGTTGACAATGATTTGTTGGTTTTGCACCTACAATGTTTTTTTGCTCTCTGCATTTCGACTCTTGACAGTTTTGTTCGGTAATTCAGATTTTTGCCCCCATTCATGGTTAATGTTCCTCTGAAAATTCGTGTTGATCTTGGAAAGACAGTTTATTTTATGTTACCATTATTTATGGGTGTTTAACATCCAATAAAAGCTTTTCAAGTAGTTTTGAACTTTTGAAACTTGAGTATACCATTTGGTTATTTCTTTTTTACATGAAGTGCAATGTTTAAATTGAAGACCACACAATTTCTTAAAATCATATTCTCTGCGGCATTTTTCTAAATCGTCGAAAGTTTCAAATTGTTCCTGAAAGTACCTGTTTTTAGAACAATTAATTTATCAACTTGCCTATCAATGGACTGTATGAAGCTAACGTGCATCAATTGGAATAAGTCAAACAGTAGTTTTTATTTGTTCTTTTATATCAAATCTGAACAGATTTTTTTTATTGTTATGGGCATGTCGTAAAATTAAAAAAAAATGTTTTAACTTAATATGAGATTTGACAACCAAAACAATCAGACATGTTCATCTTTATTTTCAGTGATTCTTAGTGGGGTTTTAGATGGATTCACAAACAATGATTGGTATATAGGAAACGTGATGCAGTATGGGTATTACAGAGTCAACTACCCAGAGGAAAATTGGAATAATCTGATAAGTCAACTCAACACTGATCATACGGTAAATAATGTTATCAAAGTATTCTTTGTTTTTGTTTGCGAGATTGAGATAAAAGACAAGTCTATTACCCCATATTTGTAAACTGGGATACACATTGAAAATAGATCATTTGAACTTGTTGTGGTGTTATCAAAAGTTTCAAGATAACGCATATCTAGCTATAATTTTATAGACCAAATTTTGTGATGCTCATTTGGGTCTTCTCCGTTCCTGTCCTTCATTGATGCTTGAAGCTTACTCAAGAAAATCATATTTTGTTGAGTATATGAATTCGTGATTTGTAAACTGGGAAACATATTGAAATAAAGCATTTCAACTTGTTTTTGATGTTATCAAAAGGTTCAAGAGCACACATATAAAGCTTTCATTGGATAGATCAGGTTTTGAGATGCTCATGCACAAATGTAAGGTTACCACTTGTTAATTTGGGTCTTCTTTGGTTGGGTTCTTAAATGTGTGCATTCATTGATGCTTGAAGCTTACGCAGCAAAAATCATATTTCGTTGATAATTTGAATTCATGTTTTGGCATATCCACGAAAAACACGAAAATTGGTATACCACAAATAAAAATGAATTCACAGTACATGTACATGTAGAGTTGTCGTTTGTCGACCAGGCATGGGCACGATTACTCTGAAATGTAATCGATTAATGATCGATTACTTGGCATTTTTTGTGTAATCGATTTATTAATCGATAACACATGTATTTTACATGTAATCGATTACAATCGATTACTTTAGGAGAAGTAATCGACAATTACTTTCGATTACATTTCATTAAAAAGGCATATAATATACATGATAAATTGCAGAACATATTTATTAAGACTGAGATGCATAAACATTTGTACATTGAATTGCCAAAATTGAACCTGAAGGGTTACATTTGTGAAAGGTTAGGCATCTGCAACACTGTCACATTTAAATATCTTCATTTTGTAAGTCCGATTTTCCAAGTCGGGAATATGACGGCTTGCCAAAAAATGTTCTGTGTTGGATTGTGTTTCCCTGATTCAGTCGAATGTTATACGGATTTTCCTTACTGGTCTCTCCCTTTGATCGATTCGGACTTTTATTGTCACTTTTATTTGTAAAATGTGTCATCACGGAGTCTACATCTGTCAGGATGGAACACTTTACCAGCAATGCCAATCTCTATACGAGTGCTGATGAGGCTTGAATAGCAAAAAATTGTCTTGCTAATAATGAGAGAACCTGGGGAAATTGTCACTGTTCATACTCCAATACTCTATCACTAGGCTGTTAAAGTCAACCGATTTCAGTTGGTTTCTCAATTCCAGTTTAACCTTTTCGTTCACCGAGTTTTAAGTAATTAGTAGACAATTGTTTTCTTGATGGAATTTTATATTTTGGGTCAAAGATGTATATAAGTTCTAAAAATATGGATTTTACACCATGGAAAGAGGCGACAAAGTTCCAGCGATCATGTGAACTAATGCTTCATTAATATCTTTTTGGTTCTGTTCATTTTTTCCATATTTTGATGATTTTCTCAACTATAAACTGGGCAAGATTTTGTTGGCTACTCTTTTCAGATTCTTGTTTGTGGGATAATTGTTCATTTTTTTAAAGGGATATAAAAACCTTTTTGGTAAAAAAAATGTTCTTATTATAATTTATAGATATAAAATATGAAAATTTTACCACAAGTTCAATTAATGAAATTCATAATCAATAAAATTTTAAATATCATCATAATCATGCAAATTGTTGATTTGCTTTACAATCTCCACTATATATATATTTATCATAATGAAAATTATTTTTCATTCTATAAAATATTTTATTTTGTTAAACATCTTAAGAGTTTCAACTTTTTCAATGGTTGGAGAGGAATCAGGTCCTGATGCATTTCTGATACCATAAACTTAAGTGAAAATTTATACAGATATTGCTGTAAATCAAAATGTGATCGAAATGTAATCGAAAAGTGATTGATAATTACAGGGGTTTCAGCAGCTGTAATTGATAAAAATTACAATTACAAGTAATGAAAAATCAGATCAATTATAGGTAACTTTCGATAACTTAACATTAATGTAATGGATTACAATCGATTACGATTACCCATTGTCATTGCCCAAACCCTGTTGTCAACTTGGTCATTTTTTAGCTCACTTGACCCAAAGGGTCAGTGTGAGCTATTGCCATAATTGGGCGTCCGTCGTTCGTCCGTCCATCGTCTGGTAGCTTTTCAAATTTTCATCTTCTCCTCTTAAACCACTGAAGCAAATTCAACCAAACTTTACAGGAATGATGTATGGAAGATTTTTTACAACGATTGCTTTTCTTTCCGAACCGATAAAAACATGGCTACCAGCGCGGAACTTAGGTTTAACATTGGACCCTATTGGAAAAAACACATTTTCATCTTGTGCTCTGAAAACACTTAATCAAATTCAGCCCGACTTTACAGGAATGATGCACTAAAGGTCCTTAACAAAGATTGCTCATTTCGTTTTGATCCGACAAAAAAAAACCCCAAAAAACAAAAAAAAAACTAGCCGCCAGCACGGAAAATGGTCTAGCATTGGACCCTATGGGAAAATCACATTTTTATTTTCTCCTCTGAAACTGCTGAAGCAAATTCAATCGAACTTTACAGGAATGATGTTTGGAAGGTCCTCTACAAAGATTTTTTTTGTAATGATTATTTTATTTCCTCTTCAGTAATTAACATATAACACATCAAATATGTTTACATTATTTAAATAGCACACAAAGCAAAAAGTTAATCAAGTAGCAGTGCATCGCCTATATCACTCCACATTTTAAAGACTTTGTCGTGGTTAGCAAGTAAAATTAGGACAAATCTATAGCTCTGTATTCCTTAACCATCCATCTAAAACCATCAACATTCGGGTTACACTTTTTAATTTTACATAAATATATATATTTCTTTACATACAAAGTACACAGATTCACTTGATCACAATGATCCCCAGAATAACAACTAAATAGGCAATTAAATGCGTTTAATTCTAATTCAAAATGCGATTTTAAACAGGAAAACAGGTTTATCCAAACATTTCTAGTGTGATGACATTCCCAGAACAGATGTTCAATTTTTTTCAATAGCATCATAACAAAATGAACATAGCGCCGTTTCTGAAAGTTTACATTTCAATAAAAGATAATTTGTAAAAATAATTCTATGATTAAACTTAAATTGAAATGTTTGAAGCTGACTGTCAGCTGTTACATTAAAAGCAGCGGAGTACATTTGTGTACACATCCTGCCATTCGTCTTCGTTTATATCATGATCTAAAAATAAATTCCACTTTTCTTGACTTTTACTTGGTGTTTAAACTATTTTTTCCAAAAAATTTTTATAAAATATTTTGGACGGTTTAATTGTTGATTTCAGAAGCGAAATATATTTATTATTTACAATCAGTAAGCCTCCTTGTATTACCTATGAGTTCTTTCCACTCTGCCGGGAGAGAATTAATTAGTCCATAATACTCTAAAAAATTTATATATATATTGTATTTTTCTTTCAAATTTTCCATAGTCATCAAACCACCTTCATCTTTTACTAAATCGTTCACAAAAAATATCCCTATACTGCACCATTGTTTACGATACACCTGTTTTCCTGCACTTTTAATATCTTCGTTATACCAAATATGTTCAAATAAAGGCTCATCAGGGGCTGTATATTTCTCGTCATTTAATAATACCCATAATTTAATAATATCACGCCAGAACAAGGTAACTTTATTTTCTAATCTATATAAAGCCGATTTAGAAAAATACCAAAAAATTTCACCTCCCAAGTACTCAACTTATCCAAGAATAAGGATTTCCGCACTCAGAAACTCTAAACACAAAATAAAAAGATAAGGTGATATTGGAACTCCTTGACGAACTCCACGTCCGAGAGAAAAAAATTCTGAACAATGAACATTATTCAATACACAACTAGAAATGTCATGATAAAAAAAGTTTTACCCATTTTATTATAGATTCTCCAAAACCAAAAACTCTAAGCACTTAATCATGAAATCCCATTCAACAGAATCAAACGCCTTCTCGAAGTATAATAAAAGTAAGAGACCTGGAATTGTTTCTTCATCTGTCCTGTCTATCATTTCCATTACAAATCTTGTACATTCACCCATGTACCTTCCATTCAAAAAACCCATCTGTGTATCACTTATAAACTTTGTTACAAAGATTGCTCATTTCTTTCCGATCCGATAAAAAACATGGCTGCCAGCGCAGAACTTAGGTTAAACATTGGACCCTATGGGAAAAATCACTTTTTCATCTTCTGCTTTGAAACGGCTTAAGCAAATTCAACCAAACTTTACAGAAATGATGTACGAAAGGTCCTTAAGAGATATTGCTCATTTCTTTTTCATCCGACAAAGAACATGGCCACCAGCACGGAACAGAACATAGTTTAACATTAGACCCTATGAGAAAATCACATTTTCATCTTCCCCTCTGAATCCACTGAAGCATATTCAACAAATCTTTACAGGAATAATGTACTTCAGGTTTTTAACAAAGATTGCTCATTTCCTTTTGATCCGTCAAAAAACTGGACTGCCAGCACAAAACATGATTTAACATTGTACCCTATGATAAATTCACATTTTTATCTTCTCCTCTGAAACCACTGAAGTAAATTCAAACTTTACAGGAATGATGTATGGAAGGTCCTTCACAAAGATTGCTCATTTCGTTCCGATCCGATAAAAAACATGGGCGCCAGCGATTAATTTAGGTTTAACATTGGACCCTATGGGAAAAATAACATTTTTCTTCTTCTCTTAAACAGCCGAGGCAAATTCAACCAAACTATACAGGAATAATGTACTAAAGTCCCTTTAAAAAGATTGCCAATCCGATAAAAAACATTGCTGCCAGCGCGGAACTTGGTTATGAAATGAGACCCTATAGTGAAAGTAGCATTTTAGTCTTCTCCTCTGAAACTGCCGAAGCAAAATCAACCGAACTTTACAGGAATGATGCACAGATCCAACTAAGAACATAGTGCAGAACATAGTTTAGCATTGTAGCCCGGTATGTGATAACCATACTTTTCATTATCTTCTCTGAAACTATTCAAGAAAATTTAACTAAACGTATTGGAGGTCCTTTGCAAAGACTCATTTCAATAGGATTAGACAAAAAACACTTGTGTCCATGGAAAATATATCTTAAAAATTAGACCTCATCCGATTCGGTAAAATACATCGAGATGGAGATGTTGTCTCCTTGACATTTACCCTATTTTCTTTCTTTTTCATATTTTTTGGTCATACATGACATAGAAGCATTTCTTCACGCGAGTTGTACAGGCTATGTCTCTGAGTCTCTAGTTTGACAACGGTAATAATGGTAATTGATACCTATCGTAATTTATGTTACAGACTTTATTTGATCACGCCTTATCAAGAGGTTAATTTTCAGACCTTTCATGATTCTACTTCCTTCCTATTACGTATATCCGATACTTTTAGTATTATAGAGTAAGTTTTCTTCAGTTAGTCGAATGCTTTGTATTATCAAAACATAATGTTGGTGCGTTTGCAGACCTGTCGAATACTTCTTTTTTTTCAACAACGTAGTCATTTTTGGCACTTGTTGTATGCTAAATGTCGGGTGAGTGTATCATAATTGAGTATTGACTCTCACATTTCTTGTAACTATAATTTTTTGAAGAACAAAGAAATATTTCCTCATAGTCTCTTTTCCATTGAATTGCGCCGGATTACTTAATGCAATTCTAAGGATTAAAATTAATATCAAAATTCAACTATGTTATTTAATCAGGGCGATTTCAATGTATTTTATTAGAGTGAATAAACATTGCAAATCAAATCATGTTCAAGAAACTGAAATTACGTATAGTAAGTTTTTAAACGATTTTTCGGAGAGGCATATAAGATATAAATATCTTTATATTTGATTTAGGTGATCCATCCTATAAACAGAGCTCAGATCATAAATGACGCTTGGAACTTGGCAAAGTAAGTAGTCATGTATAGCTGTTAATGAGCTAAAAATAGGCATTTGTATGATACATGCACTGACAATTTAGGCAGTTAAGGGTACCAGACGAACAGAACCAACGGCAGCAGAATACCAAAGAAACAAGGGAAGCGAAGACTACAAAAATCGAAATTCGAAGACATGGCAAAAACGGCAACAGAGAAAAAGAAAGACAAAACAAGGACGTGAGACGGCTAAAAGCACGGAAATAAAAAGACGACATTAAAAACTAATGCACACATATTGTGAACTCCCATGAAAACCGGGATGAAAAAAAAAGATGAAAATATGATATTTAATTATGAATATTCAAAAGCCACAACGCATTTGTGCAGCAAAAAAGATAAACAAAGCGAAAAAAATAGTATTTTTTCATTAGTATCAAGTTTTTGCAATCTCCAGGTAGTAGTATGTAGAGACTGATTAATTTAAAGAACTAATTTTTTTATTTTTATGTTGTGAGTTTGCACAAAACACTAAATTCACACTCCATTTTACTTAATCTTAAGATACTACATCCTAGCTCATCTGCCCTTAGCCCATTTATATCATGTTCTTCACTCCACATGTAAAAACTCAAGGTTTAACCTTCTTGGAGTGGCAACCCGGTTTAAAGTTCTGCTAGATAACTTTAAGGATGTATTCTTGTGATGTTTCAGTCTCGTTGAAATCTCGTTTGTAAATAGTTTGGGTCCAATAAAACTAGTTTAACCCCGCCGCAGCAGTTTTGCGATTGTTCAAGTCAGGTAATTTATTAAGCCTTTGTGTGTTTTGTCTTTTTTCTAGTTAGTTTACTTTATATCTACAGCAGTCTAGGATTATGTCTATTTCGCTGAACTTGATTACTCTTTATTCAGGGGCCAACTCCGACCTGCCGTTGGGTGGGGGGTTTCCTCACCGTTCATTGAAGATCTTATGGTGGCTTCGAGTTGTTGTTGCTCCCCTTTGGGTCGTTGTCTCTTTGACACATTCCCCGTTTCCCTTCTTTTTTTTCTATTAAAATTATTTATATTTTATGTACAATAGCAATGAATGTACAAAATTGATGTTAATCTTTACATTGTGTCAAAAAATCATTCATTTCTAAATTATAAAAACCTTGATTTTAAGGGAAATATGGAAATGCTGAAATAACCCCTAAAAGCAGGAAAATGGGACAAAACTTTCTTATATCAAGACCAACATATGATATTTGGGGGCTGAATTTGTTCATTTCTTCTATTTACAGCTTTTCAGAAAGTATGAGAGAAAATTAAATACTTTAAGCTAGATTTTTTCAACGAAAATAGTAAAAAAATTGGCAAAAATGCCTAAAAATGTGCAAAAGTATTAAAATTGGTCACTTTCAAACATCTATAGCAAAATAATTTGCACAGCAACCTATGAATTTTTCTTTATATATTAAATTTATAGGGTATGAACATTGCAAAAATCAAGGTAGGAAAAAAAGTAAAGTTTAAAATTTTGGCTCCTCACCAGGGTACATCCTTAAAAGCTTTAACCTTGTTTCTTTAGATAGGGGTCATTGATTATAATAAGTTTATAATCAGCAGCTGCAGAAATTAAGTCGTTTTGGTGAAAAGACAGACAGTAATTCGAGGGCTTGTCGATAAAAAGTCAAAGTTATATGTACTTATGGCGAGAGTATGCAAGAGTTCAAGATTACAATTACTTGTATTGATGCTTTTTTAGTGAATAATGTTTAAACTTCTTTAAGGCAGATAAATTATTTTTATAATCAACACTGGGGCGATGGTATTTATCATGATTAGTACATTGAATTATTTTTCTGGTTATATTAGATCAGGAGAGATGAAGATGGATATTGCTCTTCGGACTGTAGAATATTTGTCTGCAGAGACCAATTTCTTGCCTTACGATGCAGCTCTGTCAGAATTAGGATATGTAGATGACATGCTTGAACGAACCGATCTTTATGGAGCTTTCAGTGTAAGTGTAAAGAATATTACAGCATATGAACAAATATGATAAAAGTTGTGTAATCGATATATTAGACGAGTTTTGACAGTTCGAAAAGTTACAGCCACTATCATTGTACTATATATTCTAAACTATCAATATACGCCATGAGATAATACAGATTTTAAACACAAGAAAGAACATGTACAAAATATTTGGGTATTTATATGTATATTTTCGTCTCACCACTGATGAGGAATTTATTTTCAAAATGGCCATACAGCTCATTAAAATTATTGCAGTTGGAGTTAACATGTTATGGTTTCATGATCATTTACTCCGTATCCTTTCTTAAAATTTTCAATACAGGAGTCTTTTATTGCAGTGTGGAGTTGGTAAAATAATTCCCCGTGGTAGAGATGTATGCTCTTTATTTTTCTTAGATATGGTGTACTTGTGCATGAGATAATATCTCATGTGTACACTTTGTTCAATTACTGTTATCTAAATTTATGTAAATTCTGAAACCGAAGGATTAACTCCCTCCATCGTAGTTTTGTCCTTAGCTATATTTGATACAACAGATTATTCGGATTTCGTTTGGTTTTATGCATTTTAAACATTTTTTTTAAAATTATGGATTTCCTTTGTTTGGATTCTAGTGCTGCTGATGAGGAATTAATTTCCGAAATGGCCATACAGCTCATTAAAATCATTTCAGTTGGAGTTAATATATGTGTTATGGTGTCATGTTCATTTACTCTATATCCTTTCGTTAAATATTTAGGAATAAATGTAGTAATTTCATAAATAATGCAATTATATTGTTTTAGTTTTCGTATAGGACATTAAAGATTTGATGTTTAATTTCCATTGAAATGTTAAATACAAACTAAAAGAACTATACATAAATTATTTATTTATGGAGCGCGAAATTAATGAAAACGGGTCTAGCTAAAAAGAATTCAATTTAGCGTTTGGAAATCAAATTTCGAAATTAAATACTAGTTAGCCTCATATGAGTTTACATTACCGAGTGAAGAGGTAAGTGTTACTGCTAGGAATTATCCAAAACTTCGGTACACTAGGTACACCGACAAAAAACTCCAATTATCTTAATCTAATTTGGGTTTCAAAAAATAAATACATATGTACGAGTAAACTTCTGCTCTCTGAGAGTCGGTCGATTAATTTGGTTTGACGAATATTTGGTAAATTCCGCCTTGTTTACAATTTGGTTGTCATATGAAGCGGAGATAAACATACTATTAATTTCGGAAACTTACCTACCGAGCAGTAGTTGATATCGTTCTTGCTGAACCAGCATTTCCTACCCGGTAAGCCTGGTTTTCCGGCGATAACCTTTATAAACGGAAGATTTTCATAATTTCACGTTCCATGTTTATTTGTTCCATATGTTCATAATTTTAGTACTCTTTTGGAATAAATGTTATCATACTATTATATTAATTGTTGCTCGTGTAATTAAAAAGCAAGAAAATCAATTAAATCACAAAAAAATCTATAAATAGAACGGGTAGGACGGAACAAAAATCCATTTGACATTTTTTGAACACTGAAAAAATATAATGCTAAATTCTTATTCATTATTTCAGACTTTTATGAAGAACCTTTTCACAAAACCGTTCAATACGTTTGGCATGGACAATACTGGTGCTACTCATCTTGAGGCGTAAGTGTTAATTTGTAGTTTTGTCAGTAATATAGTTGTTTATCAACGATAACAGTTTAAGTCGTACATTAGTTCACAAAATCTAGGAGGAAACTTGACATCCATTATTGTGATGGGCAAAACCCTACAAAATATGGCGCTAGTACTACGGAGCCTTTTTTTCTCTGCAAACACTTCAAAGCGCTTTTGAGCATTTTATTTGATCCTGTTTAAAGTTTAACCCTGTCTACAGTGTCACCATTAATCTTTCAAATGAAAATGTTCTTTGGTATTACACCTTTTTAAAACTGGGCATATTCTTGACTCGACATTGATGAAATAATGAGTATAATTTACCAATGTTAAGGTTATTAATCCAACATAGGTTCAAAACCGAAATTCAAACCTATCATTTTTCGGTTTCTGCATTTTCATTGTTGCACACCATAAAGATGCAGTGTATCAGAAGAAATTAAAAGTTTTATTAATATTTCAACTTCATCAAGACAAGAACAAGCTAATCAATCAAACAAAAACGTTTAACGAAAAAGGAAGGAAATAAAGGTAGAAGGGACAATCGGGTCAACGAGTAGCGATTGTCACTGGAAAAAAAGATAAACGTTAGGGCAGGAAATTTAGCCTTCCGATTCTGCTTTTCTACCAAAAATATAGAAGGGGTCTTTATACTGCATTGAGCGTGGCGCTTCTCCGCAGTTTGATTACAACGGTTCGCGGTAAGGTTTTCCGAATTATGACCTGACTACCGGGAAATTAAAACGCGTCCATACTAAATGTAGCTCAGTGCACAGGAACATTCGGGAAAACGTACAAGATGACCCCCTGAGCCACCAAATGTAGATTCATCTGTTTTAATTAAAATTGTTTCGTCATAAGATTATAAGGGCAAACCATGTTCCATTTTAAAAATTCTTCCACACAACGAATTCACCTGAGTGAATGTTTGTAATTTTTTTAGCTACTGTCTACAAAATAATTTACTGACTTACACCGACTGTGACAAAACCGGACTTTTCACACGGGCAGTGTGATGGGTGCCATGCGTGTAGCAGATCATGCTTACCCTTTCGGAGCACCAGTTGATACCTCAATTTTTGTAGGGGTTTACACTGATAGTGCTTTAGTAATGGGGCGTTCTTTTTCATTTTTTATTTATTTGTTTTGTCTTTGTCATACTGTCTCAATTCGTGATGGATATGAATTACTGTGATTTTGGATTTATGATGTATAGATTACACCACAATATCCCGTTCATTACCAGATTTTTTCCACTAGAGATAGTTAAATTTTAAAATTTTAATTGCGAGGCTTGCCGAGCATTTTAAAATTTTTAAATTTAGGCCAAAAAGAAAAATATGTGTGTTTACTGTAGTCTGCTGAAAAAAAATAGGGTCGGTAGGTCGGGAATCTTTTTTTTTTTTTTTTTTTT
>MJUU01016218.1:0-33954 GCA_002080025.1 Modiolus philippinarum | reverse complement strand
TTTTTAGACATCGTCAACGAAATCCGGAAAAATTTCGGGTCATTCCCAAGTCCGTTCCGAAATTAATCCTACAAACCGGAGGTCCTGCCATTTGCATTGTGTTTTTGGAAGAAACTTGGCATATTTCTTGATTTTTATCTATTTGAATGTCTTTTGAACCAAATAAAAAGTTTAAATGTCTATTATATTAACTCTCCGTACCAGCGGAAGCATGTTACCAGATAAACTTATCAATTTACAGAGGCCTGTATCAAAATAAGGTAGGTTGATAACAATGTTGAACCTTTTTTTATGAGAATCAATAAAAAGTTCTAGGGTCGGCATCTAAAAAAATAGGGTCGGTCGGACTACCGTAAACACACATATTTTTTTTTTGGCCTTAACTATCGAGAGTCGATAAAATATGGTAATAAACGGGATAAAGTGGTGTAATCTTTTTCTCTAATGATCAATGATAAACACCGAGAATTGTATTCCGAATAGATTTGGCGGGAAATAGCACGGGGCTTTATTCAACATACGTTGAATAAAGAAAATTTATCTAACGGGTCAAAACCGGTTTAAACTTGACATATCATTAGAGAATTTAGAATTCCCCATATACTCATTCTTGCTTAGGTATTTTACGAAAGGATATGGAGTAAATGAACATGAGAACATAGCACATATGTATTCGTTTGCCGATGTATATTAATTAAAACTCGTCCTCATGTATCCAAAGGTTAAAACTTCGATAAAATTTCTATCTAATTTTGAAAAAAATGACAATGCGCTTGAAAGGACATAATGTAAATTCAACAAGTTATTGAAGGCCTAACTGAACCAAAACTATTCTTCCCGGAATCGTCATCCTTTTTCTAGATTCCGATGTAAAGTTTTGTTTTTAATTTATATTTTCTAGAATGCTATTTTTTTATTAAGCTACCCTGCCATTGTTGTTAATTTATCTTTTCTAGAATGCTATTTTTTTTTATCAAGCTACCCTGCCATTGTTGCGATTTTTTTGTTTAAAAAGATAACTGTGCTTCCAAGGATATCACTTGTTAGTAAATAGAAGTTGTCAAAAATATGAAAAATTGAAGAAAAAAAATAACGAACAAGCAGCACTGTTACACTTGAATATGCCAGCCGGTATAGTCCAACTACAATTATGAAATTTACATAAAAGTAATGTTTACTATATTTGGAATACTATAGTGAATTTAAGAGAATAGAGTTATGATATCCTCAAAATAAATCATTAATGATCGCAATCTTCAAAAAATAAGAGAAACAAGAATAAGAAAAGTTTGATACCGACAGAGATGTAATTAAATATTTTGTAGGTTTGTCAGAAGAATTGTTGTTAGCCAGGCCTGCAAATATGGTAATGCTGAATGCATAGGAAATTCTACAAAATTGTTTAAACAGTTAATGGATAATCCTAATGCCGATAATCCGTAAGTGTTTTTTTTTCTGAATCAGAATTATTGGTTTTCATGTCTATAATTCATCGTGAAAAGTAGGACATGTAAACCTAAAAATAGGAGAATAAGTGTGTAATGTGCCCTTTCTTTTAAGAACCTGATGAAAGACGAGGAACCCTTGTACTAATAAGACATAATAATGTTTAGCACATTAACATTTCAGGCGCGGATCCAGGCAATTAGAAAAAGGGGGAGGGTTCTAAGCGAAAATGAAAGGAGATTTCGCAGAGTGATGCGAGGCGCGATAATTTTTGGGGTATTTCTTAATAAAACTTCAGGATATTCATTAAAAAATACATGATTGTCCAGAAAAAAAGGGGGTTCCAACCCCCAGAACCCCCCTGGATCCGCCAATGCATTTTGAAATGTTGAAACTTCTCATTGAGAAAGATTTTCATCAGTGAGATGGCCCTTATATTTTATATCATTTGTGTATTTTATTTTTAATGTTCGATCGAAAAGATTTTGGTCATTTAACAATAAAACTCGTGATTATTTAGGTTAACATAAGTAAAATATCCACTTGCAAAACAAAAAAATTTCAAGACAGCAGTTTCGTGTTCCTGTGTATTTCTGCATTTTTAGCTCACCTGGCCTAAAAGGCCATGTGAGCTATAGCCATCACTTTGCGTCCGTCGGCCTCCGTCCGTCGTAAACTTTTTCAAAAATCTTCTCCTCTGAAACCGCTAAGCCAATTTTAACCAAAGTTAGCCTGAATCATCACCAGCGTATCTAGATTCAAAATTGTATTCGATTAGTTCGAGGACCAAACAACATCACTGCCGTTACTAAAAATAGCACATATGGTTAAATTACTGTTTTTGGCAAATAACTCAAAAACCATTACAGATATCAAAAATCTGACACGAAGTCAAAGTGATCAGCATGACAAGATCTACCTGCCCTGCAATTTTGAAGAAAATCCGACAACCCGTCTTAGAGTTATTGCCCTTTCTCCGAGAAAATTTCAAAATATTGATATTCTTTATTTTTTATCACAAAAACTATTACAGATAGAGGTCAACTTTAAAAATGCAAAAATGTTCAGCATATCAAGATCTACCCACCTTGAATTTTGAAGAAAACATGATTCCCCATATAGGAGTTATTGCCCTTTATTCGTCAAATTTAAAAAAAATTGATACTTTTTGTCATCAATTTTAAAAATCTCCTCCTCTTAAGCCACTGGGCCAATTGTTACCAAACTTGACCTGAATAATCAACAGGGTAAATAGTTATAAAATTGTGTTCTATTAGTCCGAGAACCAAGCACCATAGCTGCTGTTACTAAAAATAGAACAAAGGGGTAAATTGCATTTTTTTTGCAAATAACTCGAATAACTCGATAACTGCTACAAATATCAAAAATCTGATTGGAAGTGAAAATATAATCAGCATGTCAAGATCTACCCGTCCTGCAATTTTCAAGAAAATCCGAAAACTAGTGTTAGAGTTATTGCCCCTTTCCTTAAAATTTACTAAATTTCAATATATTTTATTTCTTATTTCAAAAAGTGTAACAGAGGTCAAGTGTAAAAATTGCAAAAAGGTTCAGCATATCAAGATCTACCAACCCTGAAATTTTGAAGAAAATTTTAAAAAATCTTTGTAGGAGTTGTCCTTTTTCTTGGAATTTTCAAATTTTCATATATTTTGTCGTCTTTTATTTCAATATAACTAAAGAAGATGAAGGTTCAGTGTAAATTGAGAAAATGTTTGCCATGCTGTAGCAACTTCAAAAATGGTGTAAAAAATTGTTCGTTGACCGCCATTTTCAAAATGGCCGCCAAAAAAGGCGGGAAAATTCAACATTGTCCGATTTCAATGAAATTTGGTTTCCAAGTGAATATTGATGTTGCGATATCAAAACAGATGCCGAAAATTGTTTGTTGACCGCTATATTCAAAATGGCGGCCATGAAATTCAACATTGTTCAATTGCAAGGGAATTTGGTTTCCAAAAGGTTTTGATGTCGCAAATTAAAAACAATGTTAAAAATTGTTCTTTGACTTCCATTTTCAAAATGGCTTCCACAGAAGGCGGGAAAATTCAACAATGTCCGATTTCAATGAAATTTGGTTTCCAAGTGAATATTGATGTTATGAATTCAAAACTGATGTTAAGAGTTGACTGCCATTTTAAAATTGCTGCAAAAAAAGGCGGGAAAATTCAATATTGTCCGATCTCAATGAAATTTGGTGTTCAAGTGGATATTGATGTGGTAACTTAAAAATCTGGTTTTAACAATTGTTGTTGACCGCCATTTACAAAATTATGTCTCAACTTCAAAACTTCAAAAGTCGTATAGAAAATTGCTTGTTGATCGCCATTTTCAAAATGGCCGCCAAAATAGGCGGGAAAATTCAACATTTTCCTATTTCAATGAAATTTGGTTTCCAAATAAATATTGATGTGATAACTTCAAAATATGGCTTTAAAAATTATTGTTGACCGCCATTTACAAAATTATGTCTCAACTTCAAGACTGGTATTGAAAGTGGTCCTTAGCAAATATGTTTTTATCAAAATAGCCCAACAAAGAAATATAGTAAAACAATATCAGACTTTAAATGAAGTTCAAAATATTGGTGGTGTTTGAGCTCAGAAAGTTTTAGAAACTTAAGTTCAACTGTATAACTTAAAATGTTAGCTTGATTGTGGCAACTGAAAGCCAGGTGAGCGATACATGCTCCTGGTAACCTCTAGTTTAGTTATCTATTCATAAACCATAAGCCTTGATTCGAATCAAAATGCTGAATTGAGGTATGAAATATAATTTAATTTTCCAGTTATTCTTTTTCTTTAATTTCCGTAGGGTTTCCATCTATTTTTAAGATATTTTTCGGAATGTTTTTATTTTTCTATTGCTTTAGTTTCGAAAAAGAAACTAAGTTTCTGGAAAATGGTGATTACATTGTGCAAGAATTAACAACTAACCAAATTGATACTTTTTGCCACAACGCATTGAATTTTATCAATGAAATTTCATAAAATGTATTTGTATTCATTGTTTGAACATAAGAAATCAAACTGAGTGTTACTTTTTCTGATGTCTTTGAAGTACCTGAAATGTATGAAAGTCGGATTCAGTTCAATTATTTTGATAATGTGTTCTATAATAAAAACTGGTCTGATTCATTGGACTTGTAAACGTCTTTAATTTGTTTTTTTATAATAATATAGGATTGATGTAAATCTACGAAGCACTGTTTATTGTAATGCAATAAGGTATGGTGGAATAGAGGAATGGGATTTTGCCTATCAGAAATACAAAACATCTAATGTTGCAACAGAAAAAGCTGTACTTCTATCAGCTCTCTCATGTAGTAAAGAAGTGTGGATTTTGAGTAGGTTAGTAAATAAATAATATGTGCTATTGTTAATAGCTTTAGCTTTTTGTACAGTCTTCTGTAATTAAGAATTCATTTTAATATAGTTTGTATACCAATTCTTTATTGCAAAAGCAGTATCGTAAATGTCTTTTATGGCATTGTTTCAAGTCAAATGTTTTCTTTTTGGGATGATACCCTGGTCCAATGTCAAGAAGAAAATATTTTTCGATCGCAGTGTAACTGATAGATTTAGGTTAATAATAAGTTATTTTTACCTGTCATGGTGCTGATCATATGTATGTTTACTCTGATATTCCATGATGAAATTTTCAAGGTTACATGTATTTTAACATTGTGTTTCGAAGTATTGTCTTTGATACGTAAAGGTTTATGATTGAGCGCTGGCATCATTTCATAAGCGGTTTTAACTCACTGCTGCAGAACATGCTTACCCTTCCGGAAAACCTGATGCCATTACCGGATTTCATTGAAGTTTAAACTATAAGTTGTGTAGTTCTGAATGTCAGGTTTTTATATCTGTGCTTTGCGGCTGTCTAACGTGCTTCTTTTGCCTTTCTTGTTCTGTGTTCTTGCTTTTGTTTATGTATGTTGACTTTATTAAACCCCGCCACACGTAGTGGCGTGGTGTTATGTGATACCCTCAGTCGTGTGTCCGTCCGTCCGTCCGTCCGTCTATCCGTCCCCCAAGGGGTTCCGACTGATAACTTGAAAACGAAATAACATAAGGTCTTCAAACTTGATATGTAACTTGTTTACTACAAAACTCAGGTCTCAAGTTCAATTTCGGGTTCAGAGTTCCAAGGGGTTCTGGAGTTATGCCTCTTGAAATTTTGCAAATTTTAGGGTTTCCGACTGATAACTTATGAATGAAATAATATGTCTTCAAACTTGGTATGTAATTTGTTTACAACAAAACTCAGGCCAAGTTCGATTTCGGGTTCAGAGGTCCAACGGGTTCTGGGGTTATGCCCCTTGAAATTTTGCTAAATTTTAGGGTTTCCGACTGATAACTTGTGAATGAAATTCAAACTTGGTATGTAACTTGTTTACTACAAAAGAATGTGAGAACCGAACCGTCAATCAAAAGAATGAACAATCCATGAACAATGGCAAAATCATACACACTAAGAAACAAGGACACCACTTGAGTACAGGACAAAAAAGAAAAATGAAGACATACATACAGATGAACAACACGGTCCCAATTAAAAGCATTTGGTGAGATCACGTGTACCGTTAGAGTAAGCATCTTCTGCTTCTTATAAGACATCCGCCGTGTTGAACATGTCAACTCCGGTAGTAAAGTCGAATCCGATAGAGGAAAAACAAATTTTAGTTGTAGAGGGAAAGATCTGTTGTCATCTGGGAAACAGATATCCCATAGCGATCCACAAGATCGTGATGTCGACCGTAAAACTTCTGTAGTGATGACTTTAGTAAAGTCGAATCCGATAGAGGAAAAACAAATTTTAGTTGTAGAGGGAAAGATCTGTTGTCATCTGGGAAACAGATATCCCATAGCGATCCACAAGATCGTGATGTCGACCGTAAAACTTCTGTAGTGATGACTTTAAGCTTTTTGTAACGTATCCTTGCTTAAGTAGTCTATTTGTAAGCAACTGAGCTCTATCAAGGAAGTGACTGTAACGACCACAAGCCCTTGAGTAGCGAATGAGTTGTGAGATGTAAACTCCATTTGCTGGTGCTTTTGGAATGTTGCTACAAAGAAAAGGGAAGTTGACTATTGGAAAAAAGAAGTCATCGCGTTTGGGACAAATCAGGACAAGTTTTATTTCGGGTTCAGAGGTCCAAGGGGTTCTGGAGTTATGCCCCTTGAAACTTTGAAATTTTGCAAATTTTAGGGTATCCAACTGATAACTTGAGAATGAAATAATAAATTGTCTTCAAACTTAGTATGTAGCTTGTTTACTATAAAACTCAGACTAAGTTAGACTTCGGGTTCAGAGTTCCAAGGGGTTATGGAGTTATACCCACTAAAACTTTCTGACTGATAACTTTGTGAATGAAAAAACATACTGTCTTCAAATTTGGTATGTAAGCTGTTTTCCATGTGTAATTTTGGGTTCAGAAGTACAAAGGGGTCTGGAGTTATGCCTATTTAAACTTTGAAATTTTGTGAAACGTGGCGGGGTATCATGTAATGCACCATTACTATTTTTTGTAATAAAAGATACCTTATTCCTTCGGAACTCTTCTGCCGATGTTTCAGTAGTTTGCATTTTGATTTTGTTTTGAAGGCTTCAGTTAGAATTTTTTAATTCTTCTCTTTTGATTCTGAGGTATCCTGCTTACTATCTGGACTGGATTTTTGCTGTTCCATTATTTGTTTGTTTAGAAATATTTTAAGAAATAATTCTATTTATAAATAACTTGGTGAAATCACCATAGAGGAATATTAAAAAGAGTCATAATTTTAATCCGAATAATCAATGAAGATACATGGAGTAAATGCGCATGAGACAAAGTTCCTACAAACACATGGCAAAACCAAGGCATGAAACTACGCTTTTACTCTTGTTCTTCATCTTGAAGTCACAATGAGGCCTTCATTGAATGTATTAAATCATGTTTTGTACAAGAAAATCGATTTGCAAAAATTCATATGCATTCAAATGAATATAATCAGCAAAGCTCGAAAATCTGATTGATTGATTGAATATTGTTTAACGTCTACTGAGCAATATTCCAGCAATATCAAGACAAGAACAAGTTTATTAATAAATGATTACTCTTGGTATAAAAAGGGTCATGGGACGGGAATTCTGACTGCCACTGTAAAAGTAGGGTGAAATCGAAATGGGTTGGGAATTTAGCCTTGTAGCCAATCACCTACGGACCACTGAAAAAAGAGTTTTCTACAAGGGTTCTTTAACATGTAGGAAGCGTGGCATTTCTGCCAACAGGTGGAACTGAGTTTACATGCCATCCGAAAGATGGGTCGTGTATTTATTCATCCCGTACAACCACGGACATCTAGTTTTGGAGGGGTTGTACCCGCAGCCTGGAATACTGGGTGCTATTTCTGTATCCCGGGGTTCCCTCGGGATATCGGAAATCTGACATACAAATTTATTCATGTAGTCTTTCACTTAACGCGGGTTGTACCTCACCGAAAATGCAGTTAGTACAAACACTCATAGTATTCAATATTTCAAAATGCTTTAGGGTACTAGTATTTGTTTATATCGAATCAATGTCAAATAAGTAGTACAAGAAAGATATACATATAATTTATACAAGCCCAATTCACATGAACAGTTTTAACCACATGTATGAAAAAGAAAGGAAATGGGGTGAATGTCAAGGAGACATTATCCACATGTGTTTTTTTACATAGGTATGCAAACTTGCACTTGTGTGCAATTACTGTAGGTAACGCAACTGCATACGTGTGTAAACTTATTAAAGGGTGTAAATTTGCATGAGGTCAGGGGCAAGTGTAAATGTATATCTGCATATGTGTAAATATACATGGTATGCATTTTGAGCATGTAAATGTAAACTTTAAAATTTACACTGTGCAAAATGTTGTTTCTGTTTATGATATGGAAGGAAAGTGCCTAGACACTTGATTTGAATCATGAAATTAATACACACACACTGAAGTATTCTTTCTCTAAAATTCAGACGTCTCCGACAGATTTCTCTGATTTTGCTTTTTGGCAAATAATAGGTAAAGTTGGACTCTGATTGAAAATATACCACACAAATCTATGTTTTTCTATCATTCTACAAATTTCCAAGATCTAACGTAAACTTTTTTACATGCTTTCGGTCCTTTTAACTTCTTGTAAAGGCTTTGAAAATTAAAATACACACCTCAGATTAAATGCATGTAAATGCTTAGCAAAAATACTTTTACATATTAGTGGAGTTTGACACACTTGTAAATTAACATACTGGTGTTAATCATGTGCATGTAAATTGGGCATATGTTGATGTAAAACATTTTTCATGCGCATCATATATGTAAGTTTTATATTTTTCGTTTATTGCATGTTAGTAAGTATCACGGAAACGGCAAGAAATGTCATGTTTATTCATCTGTCTAGAATTTGCATATTTATTTACTTAATTGAAGAGAGGGAAAGAAATTAGCACCAAATTTTACACATAACACCAAATATATTTATGACATGGACAGTTATTAGAGTACCATTTGCATATACAAGATTTGGACAAGATTAGTCAATAACCTTAATGAAAAATGCAAGATTAAAAACTTAATTTTCCTGTGGAAACATTATGCACAAGAATTTAAACTATGATACCTCCCGCTTTAGCGGGCAGAATATAGTAATCATGGTGTTTGTCTCTCGGTCTGTCCGTTTATTCGATAGGTCGTTCGTCTGTCCGCCATAGGGTACTTACTTTGTGGCGATAACTTATCCTAGACCATACCATGCTCTCGTAGAAGATTCAGTAAACATTGCTATAGTTCACCGTCTGTTTTGAAATTGATGTTATCCATTTTTTTAACTTTTGGGAATTTCTTGAATAAAAGGGGGGAACAGGGATATATTTTGGTGCGCTTTGAAGCTTCACAGATTTTAAGTTTGATGGTATATTTTCTTCGTTATTTTATTATAAATGGGAATAGGGAAATGAACAGAAATGAACCAAATACCTAGAACAAAGAGAAAATTACTAGCACACATACACACAAAAAAAAACCTTTTACATGAATCAACTCGCACCCCTAACAGCTATTGATAATGGTGTCAACACAAACTTGGTACTTCATTAAAAAGGAAAATACAATGAATTTGAAATCACTCTGTACTGAAGTTACTGCGAATTTAGTATTTTTCAGATTCCTATCTGCACAACAGTATTATGTGTGACGTTTGTCTTTTGTCTTTTTATGGTGTTTTCTTGTGAATGAATGTCCCAGGTGAACTACGACATGCTACTGTGAATTTTCAGAAATTTTGGAAATTTCCAGTTACTTTTTTCGTTGTTCTAATACATTTTGCATAACAAATAATTCTTGCATTTATTTTAGATATTTACAATACACGTTAATGCCTGAAGAAATACGGAAACAGGATGCAGTCAATACAATAGTGTATATATCAAGAAACCCTATAGGTCGCTCACTAGCATGGGATTTTGTGAGGAGCAACTGGGATTTTATCTTTAATGAGTGAGTAAAAATGTTTTGTTGTTAGTTATAAACCGCAAAATGTAAACAATATTCATATCCGTAAATATGATAATGACATTGTGCGTAAGAG
Source organism: Modiolus philippinarum (assembly GCA_002080025.1). Classification (NCBI taxonomy): domain Eukaryota; kingdom Metazoa; phylum Mollusca; class Bivalvia; order Mytilida; family Modiolidae; genus Modiolus; species Modiolus philippinarum. Next base: position 23,877 of record MJUU01016218.1, on the reverse strand, counting down.
ATTCTAGTCATTCTGTATCTTGTTAACCAGACTATCATATCTCCCTGTCAAGAAATGTATGATCTATTGATCTCAAAACACAATGTGTGATAGGAATTAAAGTTTTCATGGAACTGAAATCAGAATTGCGCAGTAGTCGCATGAGTCATGTGTTTTTAATTTGATCACAATATTTTTCCAGTCTAGTTTGTTATTTATATGAATCAGAATGTACAGTTTATTTAAAGAAATAAATATAAGAGAAACATTTTGAAACAGTATGTTCTTCAAATTTAATCGAAATTAAATTTTGGTATTTTTTCTTGGATAAAGAACAAAAAAAATTGAAGTACACATTCAATAAATAATTAATTGGTCTTTTTATGAAATATTTATTATCAGATCATTCAAAAGTTGATTAAGAATTCTAAAAATTCATGAACAAATTTACATTTATATTATTATTATTGAATTCTTGAATATTAATGTACAAATTGTCAAATGTGTTGAACTCCGACCCACTTTTTCCACACCCTTCATAGCAATTATCTAAATTCGTATGTTAATTCTCTGAGTAAAACTTATCCTATTGTTACGCCAATACACAATGATCGGAATGACGCGAGTAAGTATACTGAAAAGTAATGGAAACACACCATTCTTGCTGTTCAATATACTATCCGAGTCATTCTGATCATTGTGTATTTGACTTAACAATAGAATCAGTGTCAGTCTTACGCGTAGAATTGCATCCAAGTTTTGCTTATGGCTATGAAGGGTATGCTATCGACAATCTATTTTTGTCGAATGGGTCTTTAGTAATTTTTCAGGATCTGGACAAGCTCGGAACAACAAATTAATCATTAAGCGTTTTTGATCCCGTAAAATGACGACCGGGCATTTATCATAGTCTGGTCTTAGTTATGGAAGGCTTCTATGTTTCCCCAGTTCCGTTATTCTAGATCATATACATTCTTCCTTTATATATAGAGGCCGTACTAACATTATGTAATACTGTAACTAGAAAAAAAAATACAATTCCATACATGTTAAACAAATGAATAAAGATAGTTTACTACCTCATTTAGAAGTTTCATGATAGTGTTAATGAATATTCACATTATTATGGCAAAGACTCGAAATGTTGAACTTGCTTTTTAGCTCCCAAATAATTATACAATATGGTGGCGTATTACTATAATTGTGTCAAAGAAACAAAGCAATATCAAATATTTTTAAATGAACCTACTTTGATTGAATTGAAATTCTGCAAGGGATTAATTTTTCCAGTAAAGTAAATATAGTTATATTAATTTGCAAACAAGGATTGCATTTATTTTCATTTATTTCATTTTATTGTGGACAAATGATTAAATTTGTTACTCGAAAGAACCATCATCATTTTGCATATATTGACATACATTATAACGTACGATTGCAATTTGAGTGCAGTGCGCTCAAATTATGTCAAGTGCATTATGAAATATTTTGCATTTTCTTATCTATATTTAGTTAATTTGACAAACACTATAATTACTACCATATACTTTAAGCATTGGTTCTGAAAACGTAGATAGTGGATTATATGTTTTCCTCTTATCATTCCAGTTACAGCCGAGGTGCTTTTGACTTTAAAATATTGTTTTCTGGCATTACTGAAAGTTTCAATACCAACTATGAACTTAAACAGGTATTGCACTGGTCAATTATTGCGAATGCACTGTTGTTTTCGAATTATTTCGCCCAGGCTCATGTTTTATCGTTGTATATGTATGTTCAGTTTCTATTTTGTATGCATTGAATTGCGTGTGTTTGCACTTTTTAAGTCGATGATTTTTGCATGCCGTGTTCCAAAATTTGCATGATATGTAGTATCGATGAATATTTATTTGAGGCAACTGGCACATAGCATGCTGTAGTGTCGACATTCTGTGCACGAGTTAGTTAATAAAACGGAGTTTGCTGTTTGTTATGTACATCAAATATGTGGCTTCTTTGTAAGGTAAGTCGATACTAAACTATTTTGTTGATAATTCATACTTTTGCAGTATATTGTTTATTTATTTACTATAGGATATTTCATTTAAACAGATATTTTTGATTGATGAATACCATTTTTTAATCAAAGCATAGCATAAAAGTGATATATAAATTTTGATATTTATCATCTAAATTGTACATGTATTCCATTTGCCGAAATAAAGGTATTTTAAATATATATGTGTATATTTTAGGATTCTAATTTCATCGTGGCTCAGTTGTGATGTAATAAATAAAGATTGTATACCAATCAAATTATACGACTTTAAATGAGTAATACAAATTAAACTTTTGTATATTTTTTCAGATGAAACAGTTCCTTTCTACATATCCAGATCTTGGGACTGGTACGAGGGCATTCAATCAAGGGACAGAGAAGACAAATAGCAATATCAAGTGGATACAGATGAATTCCAAAATCATTCAAAAATGGCTACGAGCAATTGGCCACTGATACAAGATTGAATGCATAACTCTTACAAAAGACTATAAAATTGTTATTGTTTGCAGGTAGATTTGATAAAAATAAACGGGTATAAAAGGTTTAGACGTTGGAAAGTAAGCAATATACGAAATATTGATTTATATATCATTACAAGTTGCAATCTACGAAATTAAGATGCTAGAAATTCATGTGATTTGGGATTTACAAACCGTTTGGACATTCATTTCTACATCATTACGTGTAACAGTGTATAACTTGTGGACCAACTAGTTCACGTTCGCAGTAGGATGAGAAAGAAAATAAAGGTCCTTACGAATGGCGCTTTCCTGGATGACCCGGCATACTTCTTTACAATCTAAATTGGATGCACAGTTGTTGCATACATGTTATAATTTTTAAGATTAAATCTAATGTGAATTTGAGAGTGCCAGGTCGAAGATACAGTGAAATATTTCAAACTGTATTTTCACTCCATATCATATAAAGATGACATTTAAACCTTTGTATGTAAATAATAATATTTTTGTAAATAGATGTGTTATAATAGCTGGACGTCATGTCAAATGTGCTTGATATCTGGCATGACGCTCACTACCTGTAATACCTCAATTATCACCAGATGTAAATTTACAAAATTTGTAGGTAGTTTCAGCACTTTTTTTCTAAATAATATTTTTTTTGTCAGTTTTATTTAAAGGCTGGAGTTTAATACTGCGTGCAAAAAATTGGAAATCATGGATATAAAAATAGTTTGTATAAACTTCTTATCATTATAATTGAGAAAAAAAAATCATGGCGCTTGTATTATTTTGACACGAACACGATTTTGATCACTCATAGCACATGTTAATTATAAGTAAGCATATCCAAGGAAATCAATTTCGTTTATTGTTAATGTATATTAAATGTAAAAAGAGCTTTCGTTTGTGCAATTCGACATGAGAGTCCTGGCAAGCAGAACCAGAATGATGTTGGTGTTGTAATTTCAACCATTTAAGACGATAAAGATAAAATATTGAATTATTTTAAAAATAAAATTAGAATGTTGACAGATTGGAATGATTCTTGCAGAAATAATTTACCAAAAACAGATGTGCAAATATTTTTTGTTGTCTATCGAGTAGATAACTTTTATTAATCTAATCTTTAATTTAATACACAGAAACGCTACAGTTGCTGGGAATAAGGGTAATTGACAATATGCACACAGTCTGGATGAAACTTATATTGCTTAACTGTAATATTAGGTGCTTAGAAACAATCATTGTACACATTTTCATTAAATAATTAAATTGTATAACAGGTAACGACTGTGTGTAAAAATAATCTGTTAATTATGGTCAGATGGAGCTGTAACAAATTCTTGTAGAATGATGTTCTCTTGCCACATTCTTATTACATGCACATGCATTTTCTTCATTGCTTATCTCTGATGGAAAATAAACGGTATAAAGCCTTTTAGCAATGTTTTTTTGATAGTCCCAAACCAATATTTTTTTTAATTAATTTCTTTCTGATCTGATTCAAGTCCTGGCGCAAAAGGCAAAAAATTTCTGTTTTTTAGCTCTCCTGGCTATAGACAGGTAAGCCTACGATTTTGATATCACTTTGCTTCCAGCATCTATCTTTAGTCCGTCCTAAACTTATCATGCAAACATCATTTCCTATTTACATTTAACTTAGCCACAATAGTCCCCTTTAACAATTATATGTTCACACCCCGTTCAAAATAGCAACAAAACGAAACATAATTGATCCCGTTGGAAAAAAACATTGAAAGAGCTTTTCCTCTGAAACTGCTAACTTAAACTGAATAAATGTAAAGATGGCCCCTTCCAAAAATGTTTGGTAATGAGTACGTCAATACCTCATCCAAGATTGCCGCTAGCTTGGATCATAGTGACACATTTAGCATATAAAAATACATTCGAGGCTTTGAGTTGTTATTACTCCCCTTCTGGTCGTTGTCTCTTAGACATATTCCCCGTTTCCCTTCTTTTTATCTATTCAAAGATATTCTCGTGGAACATTGATCAACTAGGATCCCTATAGAAACACATTCAAAGATCTCTTCAGATTATTGCTAGTCCAATATGATCAAACCTTAGCCCAGCCTGTAAAGCAACTCCTGATTATTCCTGATTTTGAGCCATTACTGATTTTTTGCTGATTAACTTACAAAAACTCCTGATAAATTTTGATTTTGAACCTTTCCCCCACCAATAAAATGTGATGAAAGTTTAATGATTGATAAAAATAACAGTTATATAGTAATGACTGAGACATCATACATACCTGTATATGCATTCGAGGGCTGTCCTACTAATATCTTTCATACAAATTGTAACTCTGCGTTATCAATTTTCACATCATGTAGGCAGCTACAGAAAGTAGGGACATTCTGTTAAAGGTTTTTATTATGAAAGGATATGGAGTAAATGAATATGAGACCATAACACGTATGTTAAACAGCAATAATTTTAATGAGCTGCATGGCCATTTCGGAAAATAATTCCTCATCAGCAGCACTAGAACCCAAACATAGGAAATCAATAATTTCAAAAAAATGTTTGTAGTATTATGAAAGGTAAGCACCACATAAGAAAATCATTTTTATCATTAATCGCATTACCCGATTCAGTTGAATGACATAAATATAACCAAAATTATACAAGGACATCAAAAAATTATTGGTTCTCAGGCCCGCCTTCTCTGTTTTAAGATGCTGAATTGGCCCTTTTTATTACAGTTTTCATACAAAAAAAGTCCCACCCTTCTTTACTTTTCAGTATTTTTACAATGTAAAACACTGTCTCCTCTTTAGAGATCAATAAAATAAGGAACTCTCATTACATAATACAAAATGGCCATTTCTTATGATTTGTATCAAAACATTACTTTTTATGTGAAAAAAAATCCTGATAACCTCCTAATTTTTAAGAAAATAACTCTTGATTTCCTGATATTTTGGAACAAAAAAGTGCTTGACAGACTGCCACAATAAACCTTTCCAAAATTGTATCCGGTGGGTCCGTACTTCATCCATGACGGAGAATATACATGTAGTTTAACATTAGACCTATGGAAAAATATTGAAAATTCTCAAAACAACTTGTCCAATGAGAGCCAAATTTGGTAAAAAAAGTCATTGTGTTGCTCCCTTCAAAAAATGTACGACAGGCCTTCACTAAATCCGAGAAGAAAATTCTGCATTTGTACCTACCGGAAATGCTATAGTATATGTGTCATCGATGTCCAAGGTGAGATATTCACGATGTTAGGAGCCTCTGAGTTCTTTTTGCATTGTTAATGACGCGCTTTTTCTTACATATCACACATTCGAATGTTTACGTATATAAATTTGGAATATTATCCTTTGGAGACTATATTCCTTTCGAAATATGCATTTAATAAAGCCTTAAATGCAAAGGGAACTTTGAATGAGGAATATCAAATAAAGAAATGAGAGGCAATATGAGAAAATACATATGAATCATGTATCAAACATAATTCTTATCTAAAGGCTTGGAAAAGTTCATTTATAAAATTTCAGTATTTTTTTAAGAATATGTACTGTATTAGCCTATGTGTCTATTATAATCAATACGAATATTTAAAATTTGAATAAATGATAGTAACTTTGATTGTTTAATACCTTATTTGAATATATTACTTCAAATGTGACACGGTAGGGATTGAATACAATCAAAAAGAAGTGTTGATGGATATATAACTTAAATGAATGTTTGTGTACTGAACATTGAAAATATCATGCAGATGTATTAAAGAATCATTTAATGTAGCAAATGCTGTAGAATCATTAAATGTCTCAAATAATGTATTATAATAAACTTTATCGTTATACATGTTCCAGTTTCGTTGCACTCTCTTATCTAAAAATAGAACATTATGATATAAATACCCTGCATCAAACCAAATGTTTAATTTGTCAAAATAATTTTTCTATAAGAACAAAGTGGCGTAACTAGTCAAATCATTGCTGTCCAAATTCTACACTTATGTCATTTAATTTAATTTAAAAAAAAAAATATCTGTTAAAGTGTTATGTAAATCTGTAATAAAGTCAAGCCAGGACCATCGCACATTTTGATTTGGCATCAGATATTTACCAAGAAGATATGTTTCAACACGTTGATCAAAGTTGAAATTGGAGTCGGACATCAAAATTACACATGTAAGTAATTTTTCAATAAACCAATTTCTGAATATTCTATTTTCAACAACTCCTTTCGCCGTTAGTGCTAGTTTTTCTTTAACCTATTCTGTTATATATTTCCTTATATATCTATGCTTAAAAAGTTTTTTCTATGTGACTCAAGCTCAGTTAAAATAAAAATTAATTATGACAGAATTCCAAAATTGCAGAACCATTATAGTTTTGCAGAGGGAGTAAAGACATCTTCTGTCACTTGATTGCAGGTTGCTAAAAAACTGTGGACAGAGTCCACTAATACATAAACCCACACTCCCCCATTTAATTCCAGAAATGAAAAATCAATACAATCAAATTCAAAAGAGATTGGTTTATACTTGTAATGGAAGGCATAGCCGCTGTTTTGCCATGCTTAACATAAAAAATCAGTTAAATCAAATTCTAAAATAAAATTAAAGTAAATCAAATTCCTCCAAGATATGCCACAAAGACTGTTTTAAAGGTTCGTGAAGCTATTTTCAGTGGTTCAAGCGGATAAGAGATGGACATACTTGCTTAGTCATTTTTTTTGTATGGGAAACTAGAAAAATCAACCAAATCATCAGGAGATGCATATATTCATTGTAGCATAAACACTGTAGTAAAACCTATTCAGTGGTTCAGTAGAAGTAGCGGGTAAGGCATGGAAATTCACTTGTAATGTAATGACAATGCTTGTATTGCTACGAGAAAAGTAAAACAAACACTAAATCAAATCAAATACTGACATAGACTGATAGAGTGTAAACGTCTTAATGTTTTCACCGAGACTGTGTTTAAGTTTAATGAAAACCTATTAAGTGGTTCAGGAGTAGTGGATAAGATATGGGTTACCTCAAGTGTAACGCAGAGGTGTTTATCACTACGGACTTTGCTTATTTTCTACGGATTTTCAAGTAAAAATACGCACTACGGATTCACATTGCAAATATACGATTTATTCATTAGGCCATGAAATAAACAAGACCTATTTTCAAAATTGAGCAATCGGAGTTAAGGAAGAGCTTCCTTTAATAAACAGCGTCCATTAAGGCGCAACATTGAATGATGTAGGTATCTGTCAAAACACTCTTGCCGGGCCGCGTACCCAAGTGGTGGATAGTTGAAGCCTCGTCTATGCGGGGTAGCGAGGTCATAATTCGGAAATTTAAATTTCCTGCCCCGACCATTTTTTTCCCATACGGAAAACCTGCAACGCTTACCATTGAAGGCAAACCGTTTGGATCAACGCCACGTCCCATGCAATTTACAGTCCAATTCTATATTTCTAATAGACGAGCAGACTCACTAGAGGGTTGTATGAAGGGCCAAATTTCCTACCCATACCCCGATACCCATTCTCCCATTTTACAGTGGCAGTGGGTTAGTCAGGTAATAATATGGAAATTCTGGTCGCAAATTATTGTAGACAAACTGTGTGGAGAAACACAACGCCCAATGTAGATTAAAAAGAATTCTTCTATGATTGTCTGACGAGAGCAGACTCTGTAGAGGTCGTATGGAAGGTGAAGTTTCCTGTCCCTATCCATTTTTCCAATTTTCGATGGACAGCAAAACTTGTTGCCCCAGTTGTCCATTTCTCCTTTAGATCTTTCATCTTTTACTTATGACTTTATAAATTCATAAACTCGTTGTCTTCCTAATAAAGCTGAAGAATTGCTCACTTGACGTTCAACTCTAATCAATCAATCAACAAAATGAAGGTCAAAATACATCTAATATAAAAGTAAGAGAAGCCCATGTCAAATACGAAAAATCAATAGCTCCAAAAAAAAAACAAAAAAACAAAATAAGATCCAAAAATTTTTTGGAAATATGTCCAATCCAGATCTAAAGTATGAGAAAGTATCAAGTGTATAAAAGATGACAAATCCCAAAGGACAAGGTGCGATAGGGGGTGATGTGGCCCTAAATTTCAGTGATTTTTTCAGTTGCGCATGAATATTTTCATTAACGTTCCTTTGAAAGTTCAGTTCCCACTGAAGAAAAAAAAACAAAATTTAGAACCCATGACGTCACATAGAGTACAATTCTGACGTCATGTTTCAGCCACTTTTGTACGTTTTTCATGGAAATACAAGGAATTTGGCATATTTTTGAACGGTTTTCCTAATCGGAAATATAGAGCGCATTCAAGAGCCATTTAGATGATTTACCACATTACCACAGATTTGTTAGACCTCCCATATAAATATTTATTTTCCTCTTAAGAAAAAGTAGTCAAAACTGGTCAAATTAGTCATTTTTCGACACAATGTGCAATTTGTCCCATTTTCTACACTGAAAAACTCTGTAATCGTACATCAAAATTTGAGTAATCTTTCTGTTTACTGTTAACACATATAAATAGAACATTTCAACAAAAGATATTGTGAATTAAAGCAATCTTATTTTTTGAGGCCAAATAAGACCCTAACCGCACCTACTCCTTTATGCAGAAGGTCAAGATAAGGCTGAAATTTCAAACCCCGTTTTCCATAGCGTTTTAACAATAGAACCTGATAAAACAGTTACCAGACTTTTGTACAAGATCTGATACGGAATTTAGATACCGTTACAATTGATGAGCCAAAAGTATGGAAACATTTACAGAAAGACAATGAAACTAAATTTCAGGGTTTTGATTCAATATACTCAAAGTTCATCAAAGCGACTTTGACAATAATAGAATATCCTGTAACTTAAATCTTCAGGAAATCTTTGGAGCAACACATTCTGCCTCAAATCTTGAAATAAGCAAACATAGTACCGATACATGGAAAGAGTCCAAAACATCAAGCATCCAATTATAGGCCTATTAATTTGATATCCATCATATGAAAAAACATGGAGTAGATTGTAAGAGTCAAATTGATGAATTATATGGAATTCAATAACCTATTTCATCCACAACAACATGGTTTAAGAAACCTGCCACCCTACATGTATGTGACATAACTAATAGAAGTACTAGAGAATCGGACGGAAGAACTTGATAACAAAAATTCAATCGATGTAATTTTTCTTGACTTCCAAAAGGCTTTTGACACTGTCCCGCACAAAAGACTAATTCTAAAATTACAAGCATATGGTATAAAAGGAAGGCTCCTTGTATGGAGCCAAGACGTTTTACGAGATAGGCAACAGAGAGTAGTACTAAATGTAACTCACTCATCTTGGACTACTGTGACAAGTGTTGTACATCACAGGGAAGTATTCGCGGCCCGATAATTTCTTTTAATATAAATCAACAATGACATACCGGACGCTAACGACAACTTTTTGCAGATGACACATAAAGTTATGCCAGCGTCAGCAATAAACAAGACCAAAAAGTTTGCAAAAAGACATGGACACGCTATGTAATTGGTCGGATAATTGGCTACTTAAATTTCATAGGTGTAAATGTAAACATATCCACATGGAAGGACCAAAGGGAACAGAATATACAATGGCTGGTAAAGCTATTGAAAGATCAATTATAGAAAAAGATCTGGGAGTGATAATAGATGGTAAATTAAACTTCCAAGAACATATTAATACGCAGGTTAAAAAAGCTAACCAACAATTGGGAATAATAAAAGAACTCACATCGTCACATCAATAAAGATATGTTCATGACTCTTTAAAAAAAGTTGGTAAGGCCCCACTTAGAATTTGGTAATGCTGTATGGTCAGTAATTAATGAGAGAAGCAATATTAATTGAAAATGTTCAAAGGATAGCCATAAAACTTATAACATAAGTACCACACTTATGTTATTTGGACAGACTAAAGCACCTAGGTTTACCACCATTACAGACAGGAGACTACGAACAGATTTTGTGCAAACTTGCAAGATATTGAATAAAGTTGAAAAGGTCGACAATATATTTCCCATACAAGAAACCATAACAAGGGACACAAACACAAGATCTGTTTAAAAACACTTCCAAACAAACAGACGTAAATTCAGCCTATCACACCGTAACGTATAGTGGATAAAAAGAACTTATTCCAAAAACGGGTTGTTGAAGCCAAAAGCATCAACATTTTTAAGAGTTAGCTCAATAAGCATTGATAAGAGCTTCCTATAAAATTTACTTCTGACGTCTATGGACCGGTAGAAGGTATCAGTGATAATAATATAGTGATGGGTCAGATGCCATAGGCCTATCTTGAGATCTCGAAGACAAGGTAGACAAGGTAGGTAGGTAGTGGGTATAATAAAAATTGATTAAGACCGGAAATCAAAAATAAAGAGCACGAATACCATGCATGTAGGCCTAAAATTTACGCAAGATCAAGAAGAGACAGAACTGTTCAGGACAGAGGAACTCTTTACTAAGTAGAATTTCTTAATATTAAAAATTTTCAACAGTTAGTGATTTGATAACTGCATGTACATTTGAAATATTTGGATATTTATCTAAAGATTTTAACCCTATAGAAAAATGTTGAACCTGATCATCTGTTTTTATCAACGAAAATCTGATAAAAATGTAAAAGCAATAGATTTTTATTTACGAACATGCTTATTCTGCATAATGCAGATGATATAGAGGCCATTCTTCTCTTCGAAAATACACGTCCAAATCTTAGCTCGGAGTTCCAGGCCATTGTAAGTGTTTACTGTTATCTTGTTTTTTGTAATTTGTTGAGCATAGAAATATTCAGATTTTATTATAGAATGAACACTTCTTTGCAGCAAATGTATTGGAAAATTGAAGAGGGTTATGTAAACATATCTTGTGTATTAGAAAATTCAAAGGTTGATTGTTCTTACATCATGAATTTTGAATACCCAACCTGCATTTGTTTATGCTCTATAGTTGCCAACGTGGAACATAGATTTACGTAGGATATACTGAAGCAAAGGACCATTATGTAATCTTACCTCGGTGTAAACGTTGAAGATGTGATATAAAGTTTATGTTAATGAAAATTGTCAAAAGTTGGAAAAACGCATGCGAATCGTTCTATATGAGCTCGATACATTCCGTAGGACACAGCTAGAGGAATGTCGATGTCAATAAAAAGGGAAATTAGTAGTAGTGAGATAGAAATAATCCCTTTTATCTTCTACATGGTCTATTAGTTTTTATTTTACGAGAATCAATGATGATACCTAAATGAAGAACATGCCAGTATTTCGAATACTAGTAGTTGTTTTTATACGCCCGTCGAATGACGGACGTATCATGGTATACCCTCCATCTGTTCGTCTGTCCGTCCGTCCGTTAACTTTTTTGTTTCAGGAGATTTTTTTCTGTAACCGCTTAACATATTGATTTCATATTTAGTATATTAGTATATCTAGGTGAGATACAGATCAAGTTCGAATTTGGTTTGGCCGGTTGATTTTGTACAGAATTATGGTCCTTGGACGTGATAAAATTTTGAATAATATAGGTATCCGGAGGTTTTTCTGTAACAGCTTGACATATTGATTTGATATTTGGTATAGGAGTATAGCTAGGTGAGAAACAGATCGAATTTGAATTTGGTTCTGGTCGGTTGATTTTGTAATGGGCTATGGCCCTTGGACTTGGTAAAATTTTGAATAATATACACTTTAGATTCCCGAATTTTGAATAATACAGGTCTCCGGAGTTTTTTCTGTAACAGCTTGACATATTGATTTGATATTGGTATATGAGTGTATATAGTTGAGATACAGTTCAAGTTTCAGTTAAGTCATGATTGGTTGACTGTGTACAATTTCTCCACTTTTTCTTTATAATGCATGAAGATGTTGATTTGATATGAAGTATATGATTATACGTTTATAGATTACTGATTAAGTTTAAATTTGGTTCCAGTTGAATAATTTTTGTGGATAAATATGGCCCTTTGACTTAATATTTTTTTTAATTCTTTTTTCCACATTTCTATGCATTAAATTTACATATTAATTTGATGTTTGTTAAATGGTTACATCTTGGTAAGGTACATATTCTGTTTGATTTTTTTCAATGCAATAAAGTTGACAGTGGACGGGCGTATCATGCTTTTTGGAGCAACAGTTGATCTTCATATAGTTGAATGGGTAAATGATGTCAACATAATCTACAAGCTGGGCAATGATAATTGTAAGGATATCATTAATCTACTGAATTGGCCAGTTCTATATATATTAAAATCTGTACATTATTATAAAAAGGAATATATAAGCGGAAACTGCAGGACCACACAGGTCTAATTCTAAGTAATGTGTAAATTTTTATTTATCCAATGAGATTTTATGTAGCCACTTTACGAAAATATTCTAGTATAAGGTTCCAATAATCGTAATCTTTGACTGATTATGCATTCTTCCTTTTATCCAGAAACTGTACTATTTTATGTCGCCTCAAGAAGAAAATATTGTAACTTGAAACAAAAATTAGTTTGCACTTAAAACATATCTGAAATTGCCAGTAAGCTGATAAGTTTTAGTCGAAATTAGTTGCTAGAGCAGGTTTTGATGCTCTAGTTTTCCTGGATTAGAACGGTAATAAAAATACGTCCCTAATGTTTTGTATTTGTAACACGTATCATCAGTATGTCTATTGAAAAAAGGAAGAGTTTTTTTTCAAATCCACTGTAAAAGGCTTTATCTGTTGGAGAAATATATTTCTATGGATATATTGTCGAATTCTCAAATAATTAATTACTGGCTTCTATAGGGGAGAATACAGTAAATAAATCTCCATTTCTTTCTATGTTAACTTCTGAGACAATGAATAATCATAGTAAATTTCTTGTAATTAATCGGGAACTTTTATATCTCATTCAGTAAAATATAAATGTTGGTCTATTTTTTGGCACCGTCAAAACAAAGTGTCAAGTGGCATTTTTTTAGCCATTTCCGTTACTTGAAAACGGATTTACCAATTTTGCGCTGAATTTCTTACTTCGATCCCTATTTTCTTAAAACTCGCTCTGAAGAAATGCAAAATGTTGTCGGGTTACTTCTTTCGTTTTTTAAACACAGCTATGTACTTGCTTTAAAAACATTTATTTCAAATAATATCCTCCAATAATTCCATTATATACTTCATCACACTACTGAAAGCTCTGCCCTAAATGAGCGGAGCTTAATGATGTCAATTTATTTACTGAATTAACACCTAATTATGCTTCGTTCTTAGCTTATCTATTTTCTATCGCTAACAGTGTAATATGACATTTTCCTTGTGTATTTTTATTGTATGTACGTCGAAATTTATGATGATTTTTACTAGTGTGCATTCTTTGAAATTTATTCGTCAAATTCTCAAATCATTAATTACTGGCTTCTTTATTATGCATTGTACTAAGCTAATCTCTTTTCTGTCGCAAACAGTGTAATCTTACATTTTCTCTGTGTATTTCTTTATTGTATGTACGTCAAAAGCTTTATGATGACCCTTACTAGTAAGCATTCTATGAAATTAAAAATTCACAAGTAAACCTGTGACGGCAGCTTGTATAAAAAATTGTATTATTCAGCAAATTGGACATAAAAATCATTACTACTATATCATACATGTACTTATTTAATATATATAAAAGAAACCAAGATGTTTTTCCTGCATATATAATATTACATCCGGATAAGAATTGCTATAAAATATCTAATTAATTATTATGTTTACTGTTTTTAATTTTAGGTATGGTTCTGGCGTCTTTGCATTCGCAAAACTCATTAAAGGTATTTTGTCAACATTTAACACTGAGTTTGATTTGAATATGGTAAGTATATTATTTGATTCGCCTCCACAAAAGAGTCAGTATAAGAATTTGCCATCACTTGGTCACCGTCGTCTGTCCGTAAGGTTTTCAACAGTTTTATAACCCATGAAACTGTTGTTGCAAACTTGACTCTATAGGATACAACGTCAAACGAATGCCAAAGCAAAAATTATGAAATGGGGAATTCCAAAATCAATAACCAAAATCGGGACAAATCATATCAAATACGAATTGAGACAGTATGACAAAGACAAAACCAATAAACAAAAATGAACAAGAACGATACAAAACTAAAGCACTACCAGTGAACCCCTACCATAACTGAGGTATCATTAGGCGCTCTGGAAGAGTAAGCATGACCTGCTCCATGCGTGGCATCCGTCAAACTACAAGTGAAAAGTCCAGTTTGTCACAGTCGGTGTTTGGCATTCCGGTAATCAACTCTGGATTTACCCAAAGATTTGTATTCTCATCTGTGAAATTGATTATTGTAACCATCTGTCAAATCATGGTGACGACCGTAAAACTTCTGTAATGACAATTACAACATAGGAATACAGGAATATTGTATGAGAGGTCCTTTATAAAATTGTTATCATTTCTTACAGATCCGTAAACAACATTGTCACGAGCCCGGATCATCATTAAACATTGAACCCTATAAAACATAATAATTTTTAGTATTTCCGTTGTTAGTATTCACGAACGTAACCGAAGTTTATAGGAATGTGGTATGAGAGTCCCATTACTAAGATTCCTCAATTTATTCCTATCCCGACACATAAACGAAAAGAAGGAACATATTTTAGCATTGCAGACTATTGAAAACATTATTTGGCCATTCTCTCTTTAAATACTGATGCAAATGGAACCAAACGTAGGAATGATATCATGTGGGTCCTTAACAAAACATTCGAATTTCGGTACGTTCTGAGAACACAATGGCTGTGTACATGAAACATTATAGAACAAGGAACCAAATGGAAAATATTCTTTAAATATATCCCTCAAAATCGTATTGAGGACATACGTCAGAAAACGAAACTGTAGCGAAAAAAAAAGAAAAAAGAAAATTGCTCAGCTCAGTCCAGCCAGGGTGCGATGAAGAAAGATCTGATGGGTTTCGTTTCTGATTTGAAACTGTCCTTTTCAAAATTTTTAAAAAGCCTCTTAAGATCACGGTACATATTGCTACTCTATTCTTCAAACAAACCCAAGAAAAAGATTGAAAAGCATCTATTTACCACATTTAACATGTATTCACAAAAAAACATGAAACAACCATCACCAACAAACAAAACAGAAAAATCAGAGAGTATCATCAGGTATTCCAGAAGGATAAGAAATATCTACTCCAGGGATTACAACCTTCACACTGCCATGGAAAAGTCCGGTTTTGTCACAATCGATGTTTGTCACTGGAATAATAATCTGTATCTTATTTCAAATACATACTCTCATTGTCGAAATCAAAACATTGTAAGCCTAAGCACAAGTTTCCTTGTAGTTCATAGATAAATTATTTGTGAAATATCTCCACATATGATTCACTTAAAATTCATGAAAGTTCAATTTGAAAAAAAAATAAAAAAGGTATATCAATACCATTATTTTCACGAAGAACTCTTAATCCTACGGGCGAATAGCTAATTTATTTCTCTAACTATTTTCACTGTCAAATCATAATCTAGATACAGATTTTCAAAGTACAAGATAATGAAGCCATATTGAATATGTTTCGCAAATAAAAAATTACAATTTAATCGAAAATCGTGTGTTTTTGTGAGACATTAAGTAATACATTTATTTCACTATTTTAGTAAGATATGAATACTATATAGGTCTGTGTAACACTGAACAATTAGAAATTATAAAACATTTTAAAATTTTAATATTTTAAAAGTTTGACCAAAAATCTTCAAAATGAAGAAAATGAAGAAAAGATTTAAAATTTTGAAATTTTAACATGTTTAACCAAAGTATTAATTTTTTTAAAATTTCAAACCATAACATTTTTTGGAAACCCAACTTATACTCCCACTACCCTGTCAAGAGAGGAGATTATTGAAAATCCCAATTCTGTTTTAGCATCCATTGGCATCAAAGCGAATGATGAAAACAATCAGCTCCCCTACATCTACTTCATAAGAACCCATACAAACAGAGATTAAGTGCGGGATGTTCCAGATACACCACTAAGATACTTTCTAAGCTCCTTTCATCTTTATTGACCGCAGTCAGAGATGACTTGAAAAGTTATTTTGATAATGTCTACTCTACGAGCGGCGTCAACCAGATCTGGATTCTACAAAATTCTAAAGATCTCCTCGAACAGCTATCTTCTAATAGTCTTGCCCATTTCAAAACAGCATAAAAACTTTTTGTTTTTTCTACTTTTTATAGTACCTTGACACACAATAAATTGAAAACAGTAATTTCGGATTTGATACATAAATGTTTCTGCACTAAAACACAGATCGCAGATACACCTATTTAGTAGTAGGGACAGACAAAACATTCTTTGTAAAGAACCACACTGAGTCAAACAAGAAGTACACTGAGAATGACGTAATAAAGATGTTGGAATTTTTAAAAGATAATATTTTTGTCGAATTTGGAGGCTGTATTTTACAACAGACAATCGGGATTCTCATGGGAACTAACTGCATGCCACTTTAAGCTGATCTCTTTGTTATCTCCTATGAGGCAATGTTTTTACAAGGGCTAACACAGAAAAAACAAAAAACATTTAGCCCAGTCCTTTAATTGCAGCTTCCGCTTCATAAACGATGTACTTTCTCTTAATAATCCAAAATTCAATGAATATTTACCACAGATCTATCCAAATGAGTTTGAAATTAAAGAGAGCACTGATACACCTACTTCAGCTTCGTACTTGGATCTTTTAATATACATTGACAAAGATGGACGTTTGAAACAAATGCGATGATTTTAACTTCCCAATTGTAAACTTTCCCTTTTGAGCAGCAATATACCTACCTCTCCAGCCTATTGAGTGCTCACAGTTGATTCGTTACTGTCGAGGATGTAGTTTATACAGTGATTTTTTTGAATAGTGCAAAAAGCTGCTAAGTCAGGGATTTGTTACTTTCATCCCTTCAGAAATTCTATGGCCGTCACCATGACATCATTAACAGATATGACGTTGCTGTGTCCCAAATGAAAACAGACATTTTCACGGATTTGACATAACCGGATTTGACTGAACCCTGGATTGACTCACTGATAGTGTGACGGGTGTCGAAAGCTGAGCAGGACATGCTTAACCATCCGGAGCACCTGATTTCACTCTCGGTTTTTATTGGAGTTCACACTGTCAGTGCTTTAGTTTTTCGTGTTGTCTTGTATATCATCTATACAATTTTATTTTTGTCTTCGTTAGGGATGTTTGTGCTACAAATTTATCCTTGTGAGTGTTTGATTACTAATAAATATTTACAATAGCTTTTCAAAATTTTACCATGGTACTGTTTGAGGGTTAGAGAAGTAACATGTGCCATGGGTTTTTATTGGTTTTGTCTAAGGTTTAGAAAGTGGCGTTAACCAATGTGCTAACAAACAGATCTTTCAAAACAATATATACCTCACTGATGGCGTGACGGGTGTCGGTAGCGGGGCAAGGCATTTTTACGCTTTCGGAGCGCCTGATGTCACTCCCGGTTTTCATGGGAGTTCACACTATGAGTGCCTTAGTTCTAAATATTAATCTTTTTATTTCCATGCATAAAAGCTGTCTCACGTCCTCGTTTTGTCTTTGTTTTTTTTCTGTTGCCGTTTTTGCCATGTCTTTGGAATTCGATTTTTGTAGTCATCGCTTCCCTTGTTCCGTCGGTATTCTACTGCCGTTTTTTTTTTGTTTCTGACGTTTGATGAAACTTCGAAATTGGTAATTTGAACCTTCATTTTTGATTATTTCGCAATTTTAAAAGATAGATTTTTCGATTTTTGAGATAAAATACAAAAGTAGCAAAAAACAAAGAAAGAGTATTGTGAGCGTCGAGTTGTTTTTAGCTCACCTGGCCTAAAAGGCCATGTGAGCTATTGCCATCACTATGCGTCCGTCGTCCGGCGTCCGTCGTCCGTCCGTCCGTCAACAATTTTAAACATCTTCTCCTCTAAAACCGCTAAGCCAAATTAAACAAAACTTGGCCTGAATCATTATCAGGGTATGGCTTCTCAAACTGATGTTCAGTTTGTGCCCCTTTTCAAACAACATGGCCGCCATTGCTAAAAATAGAACATAGGGATAAATTGCAGTTTCTGGCTAATAACTCGAAAACCGATACAGAAATCAAAAATCTGACGGGGTAAAAATGATCAGCATGATGAGATCTATCCACTGTGCAATTTTGAAGAAAATCTGAAAACCCATCTCGGAGCCTTTTCTCCGTTAAATTTTCAAAATTTTTGCATTTTTTATTTCAAAAAGTGTAACAGATAGAGGTCAAGTGTAAATTGCAAAAATGTTCAGCATATCAAGATCTACCCACCCAATTTTGAAGAAATTCCATATACCCTTTTAGGAGGTATTGCCCTTTTTTACCGAATTTTTAAAATTTTCGTATTTTTTCATCTTTTATTTCCAAAACTATAGAAGATGAAGGTTAAGTGTAAATTGATGAAATGTTTGCCATGCTGTGGTGACTTCAAAACTGATGTTGACAATTGTTCCTTGACCACCATTTTTAAAATGGCCTCCAAAAAAGGCGGGATTCAACATTTTTCGATTTCATTGAAATTTGGTTTCCTAATAGATATTGATGTTGCGACTTCAAAACTGGTGTTGAAAATTGTTTGTTGACCGCCATTTTCAAAATGCAAAAAAGCCCAACATAGAAATATAGTAAAACATGATCAGACTTTAAAAACAGTTCAAGATATTGGAGGTGTTTGGGCTACGAAAGTTTGAGAAACTGATGATCAACTGTATAACTTACAATGTTACATTGATTGTGGCAACTGAAAGCCAGGTGAGCGATACAGGCTCCTGGGAGCCTCTGGTTTACCGGCAAACGAGCTATATATTTCAATTATATCATTAAGTATACTGCGTTCTATTTGTCGTGACAGTAGTTATACAAATTAAGTTTGAAAAGAATACACTAAACTCAAGTATTTAAAATTTTCGATGATATTTATTCTCGAAAAGGAAGGATAAAAGGTATGGGCAAATACGTATTATTCAAGCATTTGCTGCATCAATTGAATTATTGACAAGTTATATCATTACTCAAATTAATGATTAATCTTTATGCATACATGCTACTTGTGACTTAATTATCACTTGGAAGTTTTGTAAAAAAAGGATGTATAAATAAAATGCCTTCAATACGATGTAAAAAGAGAAATGTAACAATTTTTATATTTTTTTCTTTTTACAATATAACATCATTTGCGAAAAAAGAGAAAATTAAAGCCCGAAAAATTAAACGAATCTATGATAACTTTGAAAAGGTCATCACTTATAAAATATCTGAACAAAATAAAGGGAAGAAAATATACCTCCGATGGAACATAAGGAATGATTTCAACATATACAAAAGAAAAGTAAAAATGTGTATTTCGATTACATGTAGCTTTTCTTTAGATCTTATTCATTTAATTGTAGGTGGAAGAATTCATCGAGACTCATCCCAATTTAGGATCAGGAGATAGAGCTTTCAAGCAATCTTTAGAGAGAACTAAGTCCAATATCAAATGGTTGAACTCGAACCACCATGCTATTCATATGTGGCTAAACCGAAATACATGATATTTAATTGTCTGTTGTAGAAATACAATTTGTTATACTTGCTTATTCAGAGGTAAAACATTTTCGACAATATTATAAACGAACTGACTGATTTTATTATTCAGATGAAAGCCTTCTTTTACTAAAGGGACCAATTTCATAAATAGCTGATCGCTATCTTAAGAGTTGACTATGTTAACCAAAAGGACATAGCAAATTGACTCAGTGAGATGAATATGATGATGATTAAACGTTGAAACAGTTTGCATCACTTGATGATACGTTACATTGTCTCTTTAACATAGAGCTTTCCAATATAAATAAGTATGTAAAAATATATGTTGTGCAATGGCCACAAATTAATGTAAATAAACAAAGTAAAAATGGTAAGGTAAATAAGCATGTCCTAGCATTAAGTGAAGAGTCCACTCTATTTTAAATTTAAAGTGCATGCAAACAAATGTATGTTATTCTAATCTCGGTATCGAAATCAACATACAACTTCGTCTCCATTCAATTGTTTTAAAATCTCTCTTGAAAACATAAAGCAATTATTTTATTTTTTTCCTCTGCGAAAAAATAATTATTTCTGTCTCGGGTAAGGTGCATCAAATGCCCAATGATATACAACTCAAGTAACGAAACCCTTCTGACATTGAAAACTTGCATACCTCAGGAAATTAAAGTGAAGGAACAGGAATTTCCTTACTTGTACAAATGGCTGCCATACAGGTTTGGTATTTTCCCTGAGACTTTTTATTTCCCCAGTTGAGACATAAATTGTCGAACTGGCAATAAAAGACTCTGAAATCTGTTATCGAATATATTGTTTAAGTGTATGTATTATTATTCAAAATGTAAAATAAAATTTGGGGGTCATCGTGTATTTAAGCACAAAAATTGAAACTGAAAATTTCAGGATTTTGCATAGAAATAATAGTAAAAATGATTATATTAGAGGATAGGTTAAAATCTATTATAGATTTTGTTCATACTTTGCATGTATTTTGAAATAATTATATAGTTGACATATAAAAAATTAAAATTTTGGGACACCGTTGAAGTAGGAGAGATGAATTGCGAAATGTTAATTCCTTTAGTGTTAATTTTTTTTTTATCAAATTATCTCCCTTGCATAAATTCTGTGTTCTGTAAATCCAGCAATAGTTTTAAAGCTCATGTGTTTTAGTTTACGTTTTTGTAATGAAAATGATGTAAAAGTGATAAGGAATAAAAATTTAAAATACTTTGAAACTTTCTTTGCATTTTTAATAACTACTTCTGTATTTTGTAAAATTTTGGAATGAATGATAAAAAAGTGGCAGACTAATGCCATTGAGACACCTTAAATACTATAAATGTTTCATATTATCATTCGACAACAGCCATATTGAGCTGTTGGCATCACTTACATCATCCATTTGCCACCGAAGATCTTCTCTTCCAAAACGTTGGAGCTATTTGAAACCAAACTTATCACAATAGTACTTAGGTTATATTCAGCAGGTATGTACCCATACAAAATTGCCGCCAGCGTAAATAATTGTACCCTAAGGAAACACATTCAAATATCTTCTCAGAAACTACTAGTCAAACAATAACCAACTTGGTCAGAATATTCCTGAATTGAATGATTACTGCTGAATAACAAACCGAAGTCATTTTGAATTTAGTTTCTTAATATGCACATTTCGACAACTATCACTTCCGTGCAGATAAAATTTAAACATTTGGAAATCTTAGACCAATTTATTTGTAAAAAATAACTAAATACCGAAGTTACTGTTGATATAGCACTTATTACAGATGTATTTCTTAAATTATTTGTAAGTGACTAAATACCATAGTTACTGTGAATTTAATTTCTGCATATGCGCATTTCGACAACTTATGTCTCTTCAGTGCAGATAAAATCTAAATGTTTGTAAATATTTCAATATTATTTATTGGAAATTGTGGGTAGCGGACTTTGGATAATGTATTTAAAACTTGTTCCCTGTCCATTTTACTGATGTTTTGAGCAAACATAATTGTAAAGTTCAACAGTGGCAACCATGACAACTTTCAAGTTTAAAAAATAGAGCGAGATCACAACAGTCATCACGCTTAAAAAATCGCCGTCATGATATGATTTGCGCACAAAAAACGTCTGTAGAATCAATCATATATGTGTACAAACACGGTCCGCAACATAACCAATAATTCATGTGTGCCGGTGGTTTGTACTAAGTCAATTGTTGTAAGTTTTTCTCTCTCAGCTGCCGTCATGAAATAAATATTTATTTCATGCAGCAGCTGATACCTCGAACAAATGATTTAAACCTGTAGGTTTTTATAATGATCGTTGATTAAAAAAATATTACAAATTACAATGGAACAGCTGGCTATCAGCAAAATGATATATAGTTTAATATGCATGACTTAACATAGTATTCTTACATTTCAAATAATATCAGGTTAAGAGAATAAAACAGCACTGAATATTCAATTAACAATATGAAAGGATATGGAGTAAATGCACATATGACAACGTCTCTACATATACACGATGAAACAAAGCAATGGAACAACGCTTTTATTGTTGTTTTTGATCTTGAAAATACTTTCATGGTCGAACATGGTCGACTGCGTTATTTTGTAGAATTCCTTATGGTTGTTGAGAGAGAAAACTTACAACAATTATCTGGCGTTTTCGGAGGTTGTCATTAAGATGGCTCACTATAATAACAAATAAAGCTTGACACATTTCATTAGATTTCAAATTATTGCTTGATTGGTATTACATCGGAATGTTTTCTTACATTGTGACGGGTGTCTCATGTGAAGCAGGTCCGTCTGGAGGACCTGATAATATCCCTGTTGATAAGTAGGAGTTCACACTTGTAGTGCTTTTATTATGCCCCCGCGACGATAAGTCGGGGGCATATTGTTTTACCCCTGTCCGTCCGTTTTCCGTCCGTCCTTCCGCCCGTCCGTCCGAGGGGGGTACATGGTTTGTCCGCGCAACTCCTCCTACAGTTTTTATGCTAGAAAACTTCTATTTTGCAGATCATTTGTACATATATTGAAGATGTGTATTTGATAAGGATTTTGATTTTAGTGCATTTTTGTCAAAAATATACATTGTTGAACTTAGTCATTTTTGGTGATTTTTCATAGAGGGTACATAGTTTGTCCGCGCAACTCCTCCTACAGTTTTAATGCAAGAAAGTTTTTATTTTGCAGATTCTTTGTACCTATATTGAAGATGTGCATGTGGTAAGGATTTTGATTTTGGTTAATTTTTGTAAAAAATTTACATTGTTTAACTTAGTCATTTTTGACAAACATGATGATATGACAAACGTGATGATTTTGACTTTCCAATTGTGAACTTTCCCTTTCTCTGCAGCAATATACCTGCATCCCCAGCATATGGAGTATATATTTCACAATTAATTCGTTACTGTAGAGCGTGCAGTACATACAGTGACTTTGTGGAAAGAGCAAAAGCACTGTCACAAAAACTGCTGAGTCAGGGATATGTTCAGCCTTTGTTACTTTCGTCCCTTCAGAAATTCTATGGCCGTCACCACGACATCATAGATAGATATGAAATGTCAGTGTCACAAATAAAAACTGACATTTTCAGCTAGATTTGCGTCTTCCCTGATTTGACATTACCGGTTTCGACTTTACCCTGAATTGACCCACTGACAGTGTGACGGGTGCTGTGCACAGAGCATTACATGCTTACCCTTCCGGGGCACCTGATGTCACTCTTGTTTATTGAGA
>MJUU01016217.1:98872-109956 GCA_002080025.1 Modiolus philippinarum | reverse complement strand
TTTAACCCTTTTGGAACAAGGGACTCCAGGCTCCAACATAAGGTCTCCGGGCTCCAACACACGGGCTCCGCGCGCCAACACTAGGGATCCGGGCTCCAACACCAGGGCCTCGGGTTCCAATCGCAGGGCTCCGGGCTGCACTGACTGGGCTCCAGATTCCCAGAGAGCTTTGGAGCCCGTGATAATACCCAGTATATTGTTTTTACAAAACATGCCGAGCTTTACAATTCGCTTTCGCATCAAAGGAGCATATTATCGATACTTTCATGGGTAATTTGATAAGACAATAGCTACTTCTTATTTCTCAGGAGCGATATTTCGAACATTACCCTAAAATGGGGTAAAATCACGCACGGGCTCGACAGCCCAGAGAGTACTTAGAGTTCAAATATGTGGAGCCCGGAGCACATTGCGTGGAGCCCGGTGTCCTTGTGTTGGAGCACGGAGCCCGTTGAGTGCAGCCTGTAGCCGAGCGAGTGCAGCCCGTAGCTTAGTGAGTGGAGCCCGATATCCTTGTGTTGGAGCCCGAAGCACCTAGTGTTGGAGCCCGCAGTTCTTGTGTTTGATCCCTAGTTTTGGAGCCCGGAGTCCCATATTTAAAAGAAGCCAAGAGTCTGTGATATTACCGAATTAAAAGCTCGCCGTATTCACTAGGGGAACTATTGTGTGTCTCGGTGCGGTTTGCGGGTCGGCTTTGAAGTGAGCGGGAAGCATGCAGATTTGATTTTTTAGGTGAGCGGGGAAGCCGGGGTCGTCGAAAATAAAAATGCATGGGAAATAAGGAACTGGTGTTGGGAATCGCTTAAAATTTAGGACGAGAACCAGGAAAGGGTTCTTTTCAATAGTGTTTGTAAAATATATTGACGGGATTTCTAGAACGGGACTCAACAAAGAATGACATTTTAACACTATCGGCCAAGTGCGAATCGACGAGATGATTATCCCATAGTCCAGCAACATATGGGATTGTTTTTGAAAAAAGATCATTTTTACTGTAATAGACATTAGATTGATTTTATTACAGTAATAATTTCTTTTTCGGCATCGCATCTATTGCTTAGACTATAATAATGATTTCATCGATTCGCACTTGGCCTATAGTGTTTTAACATGGAGGCCTGATAGCAAAATAAATAAGCAAAAAAAAAATTATTCATAAATAAATAAATAAATACAGAAAAGGGACATAAAAGAAATAAGTAAGAAAGAGAAAATATACTTTACTTCCGGAAAGCTATTTTTGACTTTTAAAATTGCTGATACAACTAAATATCTCTTCGAAACGTTTGGTAGCCCTTAAAAAGGCTTTTGTTTGCCATTGTAAGAGATAAGCTCTTTATTTCACTTCTTCTTCGGTGTCTTGACTTTCTTTTGTGTTGTAGTTTTTTTCTTATTATGAAATTTAGCCTCACTAAAGGTTTCTTAGCTGCTAGTTTTTTTATAGGTTGGTTTCTTTGCCTTTGGCTCAATGGATTTCTTTTCTCAGTCTTTGTTTGTTGCTGTCTTTTTGGGGCATAATTGCTTTCTTTGGTTTTAAAGAACTTCTTAGGCTGAACACTCTTATCCTTGGCTAGTTAATCTACTTCTCACATGCCGAGCTTTACACTCCGTTTAAGCATCAAAGGAACATATAATCGATACTTTCATGGGTGTTTTGATCAGACAATATCAAATTCGCGTGGAGGACAATCGTCATAGACACGGCATCTCTTAATTTAATGATAAATTTTCCAGCTTGGCCATCCAGTTTCAATTACCAGTTGAAAGGAAAGTTATAAATTACCGAAAATAATATTGGAAAACCGAACCTTTTGAAAAAGAAAAGCTCGACATGATGCATATAAGCTAAAACAATAACAGGTGGTTAATCAGCCAATAGAATCCAAGTTTACATCCGCATAACCGCACAATATATATTATCAAGCGCATTTGGCCACTTATTGCGAATTTAGAGGCGTAAAAACTTCTTAAAGACCAAACCAACTAATCATTTCCACTGTTGATTTTTTCATGAAACTTAGCATAATCATTCTTCAAGGTATTTGGGCTAATTTTCAAGAATAAAAAATATAGGTCACCGAATTCAGTAGCGAAATTCGGACGATGGAGAAATTAAAAGGTCAACTTCAAAACCTTGATATTTCGGTAATAATAGTTGAAATTGCAAACGGATTTCTGTATTATACTCCGGAAAGTCTATAGATTTCAATTCTATTAAGGAACAAACTTTTAAATGAAAGATTGATGATTATTTCAACGCTTAATTACTTTCCCGCGCAAAATATTAGACATTTTTGTTATCTTTTCTATTAAATTGTGAAAATTCTGCTGTTGATTTTTTCCTCATATTGTCAGAGCATGTATAGTTGTTTGTATTAATTAGAATAAGACAATAAAAACAGTAGGTCACCGAACTCATAAGAAAAATATAATGGAATATAACGACAAAAACGGACTTCGCTTGATTTTTTTCTCTCAATGAAGATGACGTCACAGTAATAGACGTATCGATAATGAACACCGAAGCAATAATCTAAAAATGACTTATTTTTTGTACTGCAATGTACTTTATGGACACAGCGTGATTTGAGGATAACGAAAAGAAAAGGAGGTTTAGCATTATTTTTTTTTACATTTAGCTTGATTTGAGGATAAAGAAAAGAAAGAAAAAGAAGCTGTTACATTTTTTTTTTACATTTAGCGTGATTTGAGGTTAAAAAAGAAAAAGAAGGTGTTACATTATTTTTTTGTACATTTTTTTGTTTCAAATGTTTTCCTGTGTTGTGCTGGATATTCGTTTTGTAGTCTTCATTGGAATACTAAAGATGTATGAGCGGTTGAATCAACTATTTTATTCCGCAGGAAATCGGGATTTGCCACCCCTTTAGGGAATGATCATTCGGGACTTGAAAGTTATATTATCTCGGGATTTTTCCTTTTGATTCATTTCTTTGTATATAGTATAATGTACATTATTACTATTTGTAAAGATGTTGCTCTAATAATGTCAAGACTTTCAATATATTTCATGGGCTTCATTTTATCATGTTTGTGCTTTGATACAACAATTAAAAAAAAATGAAAATATTTGTTTCCCTTCCCGCTAAGTAAAAATATATTGAGCAAAAAAAATGTTGCTCTCCCAATTTGGGAAAATTGAAAATCCAAAGAACCAGACTTTAATATTGGGGCTTTTGTGTAGAAGGGGGAGAAGGGGTCTTTTATCCTATACCCCCTCCCCCGATTTTTCGGTGAAAGCCCTAGTAAAAGTTGATATTAGTTTTTATAGTTACTAAGATTGTTTCAAATTACCATCGATCAATTTACGGTATTGGCTATGAAATAGGCAACCCGAAAAAACGTGGACATGGACGGAACTGTTATTAAGAGTGTCCAGTCTCACAAACATTTAGGTCTTTTGTTTTCTAGTGATGGTAGCTGGCATGAACATATAACTGATATCATTAAGAAGGCCTCTATTCGATTGAATATATTACGTCGCCTTAAGTATAAGGTTGATAGGAGATCTCTTGAGACTATGTATTTTTCATTTATTCGCCCTATTCTGGAGTACGCAGATGTCATTTGGGATAATTGTGCTGAATATATGAAAGACAGAATAGAACAGATAAATTTTGAGGCAGCACGTATTGTAACTGGTGCCTCAAAGCTGACTAGTACCAATATTCTATTGCGCGAGACGGGATGGCAGACATTAAGAGACAGACGAACCAATCACAAACTCATTATGTTTCATAAGGTGCTAAATAATAATGTCCCAACGTACTTAAGTAATCTAGTCCCAACCTCCATTGGTGAGACTCACTCTTATCAAACTCGTAACTCCAGTAACTTAGTTCATATACCGACGCGAACTAACTACTATCATAACAGTTTTCTTCCGTCATCCACTAGACTGTGGAATCAACTCCCGGTAGACATTAGAAACTTATCTTTATCCAATTTTAAAAATCATTTGGGAAAACCCTTCCTGTTCCAAGGTACTTCTATACTGGTACTAGGATTGGTCAGATTTTACATACTAGAATCAGGACCCAGAGTAGTGGTCTCTATGCTCATTTATTCTTGAAAAATCTTGTTGATAACCCTTTCTGTGTCTGTGGTCAAATTGAAAACCCAGACCATTATTTTTTACACTGTAGTAGGTTTGATATCCATAGGCGTCAAATGATTAACAAATTGTCTTATAATCCCATTAATATTGA
Source organism: Modiolus philippinarum (assembly GCA_002080025.1). Taxonomy (NCBI): domain Eukaryota; kingdom Metazoa; phylum Mollusca; class Bivalvia; order Mytilida; family Modiolidae; genus Modiolus; species Modiolus philippinarum. Next base: position 105,730 of record MJUU01016217.1, on the reverse strand, counting down.
TAAAATACTTTTTGGTGACAGTTCTCTGTCAGATAACGAGAATTGTGATAATTTTATTATTATTCAAGAATTTATCATAAACTCAAAGAGGTTTCAGTGATATCATATGATCTAAAATTTCACATTTTGTCAGTTGTGGCTTATAAAATAAAATGTTTACATTTTCCAAATTGGCTTCAAGTTGTCTTCAAGTAATACTATTTCTTTTTATATGCTATATTGCTTAAAATCAATTCATTGACTATAAATATTTTTCGCACAAATATGTTGATCATCATCATTCTATTTTTATGTACTACACGTTGTTACCATCTCTGATTATGTTTTCTTTGGGAGAGGAACTTGTAAAAGTGCTTGCACTTGTTTTCCAATCCCACTGTTATGTTCACTATATGTTATATGGATCGTTTTTCTGAATAAAAATATTGTTTAAACTAAAAAACGTGCTGTAATTTTTTTTTTCAAAATATGATGAATCAATCTAAATAAAACAAGAAAACCAAGACCGAAACATGTATTCTGAGTTACTAACTTTTCAAATTAATTTTAATGTTTTATGACAATACAATCCTTAATTAGATATAAATTATATTTTTTTAATTCGATTACTTTTTTTTTAATTTCAAAATTATTCTAACGTAGTAATAGTGAATGTCACTCTGCTGATCTTCCACACGGCGCGACGTCATAGACGTCTTACAGAACAATGACAATGCGCTGTGTTGTGCGTATAAACAATAGTTGGTTTGGTCTTTAAAAGGCGACCGCAAAGCGAGAGCCTTTTAAGAAGTTTCAGTCTTTAAAATCGCTGTAACTGGCCAAATTGCGCTTGATAATTAATTTGTGCGGAAATTCGAACGAACAAATAGCGATGTTTGTATTTTGAATGCTACGAAACATTTACTACACTATTTTATGAATACACACTACAACGACTCGTTATTGATTTTTTGTAACTATGAATGGGGACATGTTTGACCTAAATAAATAATTTAAATCATAATTATAGAACACCAATCCCTGAATCTATTAAGCCCTTATTGATACTCAAAACAATAAATACGTTACATACTTTGAAAATTCATAAACGTAATGTTATAATACTAAATTAATCGCGCTTCTGGACACATGTACTTATGTAAACTTTAAATATAGATCGCTTCACATCTGACGTGTTTATCGTCTGTTTCATTTTAAACCAATAAAAACATCTACAAAGGTCAATGGGCGTGTTTTCCCATCAGATATAAAGACAGCCATTCATTTTCTATAAGCAACGAGTAAAAAAAACGAGTAATTTGATTAACATGCATATTGTTTTCAGTTTAATAAAACAACACTGTATTCAACTCAAGAAAATGAAGAAATATAACTTAAATACTAAATGTATCCGATTTTGAAAGGAACTTGCGCACTATATTTTATTGGAAGCACGAAGATCATCTTATAGAGCTGTTAATAAGCTTGAAGCCTCATGCGGGGCACGTGATTTTTTCTTGCCATATCAATATCTCTCCAGCCATTTCATGGCTTCGAGATAAAAATGGCCCGTAATTATGAGATAATGTCTCATAATTATGTGATATTATCACGTAATTATGCAATAATAAGTCTTAATTAAGAGATAATTAACTCGTAATTTTGAGATATTATCTCAATATTACGAGATATTTATTTCATTATTACAATATATGTTTTCTTCGTGTGACATAAATACGCTTTTTCGTACTTTTATATCCCAGTTTTTCAATTTGTTTGAATTGTTGTACTGTTATGCGAGTCAAAACTTTAACCTTTAACTAGCATACTCACAACTATATCATCTAACGTAGGTATTTTTAGAATATCAACAGAATCATCATGATTTGTGGAGCATCTCTTGTATTCCTCTTTGTACACTTTAAATTCTGTCCAGTGATGTTGCCTACGCCAAGAAGACAAAAGAACATCGTATATCAGGGCTTTAACTTATACCGAGACTTCAGTCAGTACACTTCTGATAAGAACAGTCTTCGTTGAAAATCTGTACGAACGAACGGTTTTTAATTTTAAATTTAGAGACAGATGGGTAATAACAAAATTACCGAACAGAATCGTCAAGAACATAAATCCAAAGTACAAAGGGTCAAAGTACGAACATCACCAGCAAAAAACGCCGAAAAACTGTCAACCGCAATGATCCTGACTTAGTAAAGGCATTTCAAAAGAAATGGTGGAATAAACCGCTTTTATGGCGCACAAGTCTTCCCCTTCAACTGGAATGTATCTGGTAGGACATAGCAGTCGCAGACTGTGAAAAGAAACGTTCATCCAGTACTCAGTAAAAAAAATGAACCTTGAATCACAGTTCGGACCGAAACTTCAAAATATTTCACAAGAGACTGATATCAATTAAAACACTTTTAAGGGGACGACCATTTGAATCTNAGGGGGGGGGGGGGGTGCTGGCAGATTTTGTAAATAAATATCTTGGCCCCAGATAAGTTGAAAATATATAATCTTGCCTGGTTACACTTGAAAATAAATATTTAGTCCACTCCTTATGGTCACAATTTTTTTGTTACACAAGAAAATAAATAATCTGGCCTCAAAAGGGTTGGAAATAAATATTATGACCAGAATGGAGTTAAAAATAAATAATCTAACCTTTCCAAATTTGCCAGACCCCCCCCCCCNCCCCCCGGATCAAATGGTCGTCCCCTAACGGTCGTATGAAACGGAATTTTTAACCTTCGATTAAAAGGGCTTTGCTGTGAAAACATCACACGATTTTATTATGCCAAGTTTATTATATAGATAGCGATGAAAGATCTAGTTTTCTCAGTTAAATAAATCTCATATTGTCACGGGTGAAAATAAAGGATTTCTAGTCACTGGATGACGTCTTAATGAAGCGACGTCACAATGTCTCTTCAATGTCGTCGTCAAGTAAACAACTGGCGTATTGACATGAAAAAAATAATCCGAATCTAAAATCTCGGTTTTTGAGTAGAAAATCTATATAATAAAAAGCATAACTAATCGGCCGTCATGAATATCAATAAAAATGTCACTCGTGTCGATCAACGCAGTGGATTTAACTCGTTGCAGAACAAGTTCTGCAACTCGTTANATCCTTCTGCGTTGTTCGGCACTCGTGACATTTTTATTGATATTCACGACGGCCAATTAGTTATACTATAATTACTTAATTTTAACTCGATGAGAACCCTGTGACTTTTTTTCGGATTTAGATTTGGGCGGCTCAGACCACATATTATGATTCTAGACGCGGTCTTACTATTGAGCCGTTCTCCAATTCTAGACGGTCTTTTCAAACAACCGGTCAAACTTACTACTGAGCCGTTCTCCAATATTGATTAACGTTTCTCGTCGAAATCTTTGTCGTCTTTCTTACTTTTAACAGTCGATTGACAAGTCCGAAATTCTAGAAGTCTAAACTCCAACTGCCATTTTTGCCATGCGCAAATGGCGGAAGATTTATACAGACAATAAGAATCAGTGCTATTACCGAAGTCTTCCATCACAAGCAAACTATTAATTTTCCATGATAAAGTTAAAAGTAAATTCCTACCAATCACACGCTAAATACCTTGATTCTGTACAGAGCTATATATGCAAAAAGGAGATACTCCTTACTTTTAAACAAAATTTTCTTGCATTAAGTTATTGCAATCGATTTTCGGGCCAGAATTTTTTTTTGAATGTTTCATGGACTAACACTCGACCGGTAAACTGGGCAGTAATTACTGGGTAATTTTATTTAATTCAAGACTACATTGACCTATCACCAATTTCAAATATTAGCATAATAAGACAGAGGAGAAATACAAGATAAACCTAGTCACTTATTGTATGGTGATGCTCCAGCTGATGACTATATCAAAGAGAACAATTCTGAGCATGATGTACCACTTCTAAATTTTCATACCATTTCCGATGGCAGCTTGTACCACTTTTAAATTAATTGTGTCGCGGAATTTTTTGCGTAAAACTTCTGTCATTTATAAAATATCTGGTTTATTTTCATATGAATCACAATTAATGATTGGATTTACTCCGACATCCCGTCTCTCTCACTCTTCATGCTCTTGCTCTCGGATACGGTGAAGTATCAACACGCATCAACACCTCGTTTCTATTTTTTACTTAAAATTATCCAAATGTTAAATATAACCAGACGAATTTGCATTCTTACTTCTATTGTTGTTTTATATATTTTTCTTTTTACTGTCCCAAACAATCGCAACTTGGAAAACTCATACCAACGGACAATATTTTTAGTCTGAGTGAGAGCTAAGAATTTATCATAATGAGCTATTATATATATAGATTATAACATGCCCTTTTCCATATCGGCCCTGGTATCATCCCGAGACTGTCATAGCGGCCTCGAGATCTGGATCTGGATCAGACAATGGAAAATAAATCCCATACTGGCACATTATTAACTTTTATTTTGAAGATGTTGTTACACTAAATGTAGTGTTTCCAGTTAATTTTTATCTAAACAAGCGAAATATCTAACCGTTACTATGCACTATTTATCGTGTTTCTGAAATATGGCTGATGAAGTAGACGCTTAACTCCAGCGCCCACCGATAAATATACTAAATGTATACATAAATAACAAAATACCAAAGTAACTATTAATTCTTTTTCTGCATATGCGCATTTCAACAACTCATGTCTCATCAGTGCAGATCAAACCAAAACATTTCGAAGTCCATTAACCGAAAAACGTGTAAAAGCTTCTAAAGAACAAAATCTAAATAGAAAAGCCAAAATACAGCTAAGGACAGAGCTATGCAATAGAGAGATACTCCTTAGTTTTAAACAATTTTATATATATATAAAATTATACATTTCAAGTTTCAATTAATGAAATCGGTTTTCGATGCAGCACCGAAGTAGTGACTACTGGGTTGGTGAATACCATCGAGGACTTACAGTCCACCAGCAGAGGCATCGGCCCAGTGGTAATAAATAACAAATTACCAAAGTTACTGTTAATCCATTTTCTGCATTTGAGCATTTCGACAACTTATGTCTCATCAGTGCAGATCAAACCCAAACATTTTGAAGTCCATTAACCGAAAAACGTGTAAACAATTGATATATACAGTAGAGAGATGGACTGAGGATTTCTAAATAACAAAATAATTTGATAAGTAGCCCGGTCAAGAGAGTGAGATATACAATGATAATAGCAATTAAGACAGATATTGTTGAATAAACATTGGCTTCATAAATTAATCAAAGAAAAAATCTCAAAGGTACATATCGCATCCCGAAAGGATTTATGCTTTAAACATGCTTTTAAATGGTTTACTTCGTTTCTTCTCTACCAAATCTCACAAAATTTCGGATTTGTTTCTTTCTTATTTATTCGACTTCCCTTCATTTGTTTCTATTCTTCTATTCTTGTATGATTACACCATTTCTTAACGGCCTTGTGCAGGCTGTTATGTGACTACGTGAAGTTTTGGCTCAGTGGTTATGGCGCAAAATTTAACGTTTCTTCATTCAACTGAACGTCATAATGTTTGACGTACGACTTTGACCCAGTTTGTTTTTTCTTTTCGTGTATGTGTGCGTGTTTGTGTGTTTTTGTTAATTTTTGTTTGTTGGTATATGATGCACCGGGCCTATCAGCCCCTCACCCCTGCTAATAATATCTACTTGAAACAAAGATGGGACCAGAGATATTTTGATGCCCACAGAAAAAAAGTTTTGGCAGGTATGTAACCAATAATTACAATTCTCGACCTTTGTTTACTTTAGGGGAGACTTATTTAGGGTGGTGATTTTTTTCGTATTCAAATGGTCCTTCAAAAAATCAGGATGTACTTACATTTGTTGCAATACATTTAAATCGTGTTTCAGTGACGACAAACATGATATTTGGACTTGTCAGGAAATGATAAAAGTATTAAACTTTCTTTTTGATAATATTTTGTTCGTCTTGGTGATACAGTCTATCAGCAAAAATAGGTATTCCTATGGGTACCAACTGTGCACCTCTCATAGCAAAATTATCTCTTTATTGCTACGAGTCACAATTCATGGCAAAAATTCAAAAAGACCCTTCTAAACAGCATTTATTGGATAAATTTAACAATACATAAAGATATTTGGACGATATTTTGGCTTTAAGTAATCCTGAATTTTCTAAATTTACAGATGAAATTTATCCTGCAGAACTTACTTTGAATAAATCCAATAGCAGCAATCATACTCCTTTTCTTGATCTTGATATATCAATAAATCAAGGAAAGTTAAACACAAGTTTATGATATAAGGGATGATTTCTCCTTCCCTATAGTCAATTTTCCCCATATCGACGGCGATGTTCCGTCTACGGGTCTACATTTCACAACTTGTTCGATCTGCACGAGTATGTAGTGCTGTTTAATTTTGACTTCAACGACCGAAATCTTTGTCTCACTGAAAAACTTCTGCATCAAGGGTTTAGATATCCTAAATTGATAAAAACATTCTCTAAATTTTATTATTGATACATATACATTACATACCCGGGATTTCGGGATTTTTATGATTTTAGCCCGGGATTTCGGGAAATTTATATTCACCGGGAATCGGGATTTCATCAGTCTTTAAGTTTCTTTGTAGTTCGGGATTTCGGGATTTAGAAAAAATAAAGTCGGGATTCCGGGATCAGACCCTCTCCTGCCCCCCCCCCCTATATATAGTGTGATGGTACAACATCTTGTATCAGGTAGATTCGGTTGAATGAGCTGTATCACTACGAGTCGCGTCAGCGACGAGTAGTGATGCGAATCATTCAACCGACGAGACATGATACAAGAATGTTGTACCATCACATCTTTATTTATA
>MJUU01016217.1:57663-69961 GCA_002080025.1 Modiolus philippinarum | reverse complement strand
ATAGCGATCCAAATTTCGTCGTTGTCATCGGCGGCATCAACAATTGAAAGAAGTTTTTCATAGGTTGAATGGAGTCATTTTATCTTTTTTTATTATTTTATTGTTTTTCAAAATAAATTTTACAAATATAAATATTCATACTATAACTAATCCGAGATTCTGATTATCGCAAAATATTCAACGAATGATCGAATAACGCAGTAATTCACGAATGTGCAAAGCGCATGAGTGAATTACAGCGTTTTCCGATCATGAGTTGAATATTTTCGATAATCAGAATGTAGGATTAGTTATTGTTTTTATTATATAGATCTTCTTCTGTAATATTTAGTTGTAATTTTAAGATTCAGCATGAACTACGTTTTCGATATTAATCCGCTGAGACGTTTACTTAGCAACGACGTTGACAACGTATATTGTGACGTCACTTCCTAGAGTGAAATTATGGAAAATAATTTCACAGTTAATTATCACTTTTCTTTCACTGGGAAATCTCAATCTTTCGCCGCTATCTATATAATAAACAAAGATATTATTCATTCACAGACTCTCACACTTGGAAATCCAGGAAATCCAGGATAGATAAATTTGACAACTGGATAATATAATTTAAGTAATAGAATCTGTTTACATGATTGAGAAATTTAGGAAATTGTATTGTTATCCTATTCAAATACATTTTCAAACCCTGATCATCTTCTTTCAAAAGAAGTTTATTTATCATTGATACTAGCAATCCAAACAATAATGACAATGAATTTCATTTTTCAAAGGAGGAAGATATAGTTGTTCCTTTCTACATCTTTGTCTATAAACATAGTATTTAAAGATCATCATTATAAGGTTATGTGCCCCGTGGCAGTTCTTCCTTCCAAAATAATTTTCTAATTTAGTAAAATTTAATAAGGTTGACGTCTTTTCATAGATATAGTCTGAATTTTAATTATTTTAGCGTCAACAATTGCAAAAGTGGTTTTACTTGTATCATTATAGGAACTAGAAAACTGTGCGCAAAGCTCACAAATATATACCCCCGTTCCCCCCCCAAAAAAAGACCAAATCAAAATTTTCAATGGATGGTGCACAATGGCAATGTGTTCTTCAAACATTCTTTGAAAGTTGTATTTCACCAAGTTGTCTAGGCGGAGTTGTGGCCCCAAAGTGTGTTCCCCTATGGCGGACGGAATAACGAACGGATGAATGGACACCATGATCACTATATACCGCCCTCTAAAGCGGGGTTATAATAAAAGTAATTTTTGGGGAGTTTACCGGTGTGTTAACGCGACTGATTCACTCACAAACTGAATACAGTCCGTATACTGCACTTTTTTTGACTCGGAGTGTATTCATAGGCAAGAACTTTTATCGGAAAAATAACTTCTTTGTTTTTCATGACGTTAACCAATGAAATTGGGCGTTGCATTTACAATTGGAATTATGGTCTATAATGGTTACGTGATGGGGTTTTATATTTGTCTGCATCTTAACAAAGCACAATATTAAAACTTTCATTTTATTCACCATGTATAGTAGAAAAATACAATAATTTACCTACATCTACATATTAACCATTAATATTTATCACAGTTCGCTTGGGTAGTACATTTTACCAGAATAGTGACCAACAAGGCTTGGTTGGTAGGAAAACAATGCATAAAATATCTTGCGTGGAATCTGCAAGCAGTTTTCCCTACAAAAGTGATTGATTTCGTATAAATCTACAGTTTTGTAGATTCGTATTTGGAATTTCCGAATTTCATCCCAAACATATGCTGTTGTTGAGTAAGAAATATTTGAGTAAATTGTCATTTGTATTGAAACAACATTTCCATTGCGGCTTCGTGTTCTCGTGCTTTAAGTCGTAATGCAGCAATACTTCCGGTTCTTTTAGGTTCAACCAATCCAGGATACCCATTGTAGAAAGGAAATGGTGCCAAACCATAAAACGGAAACTGTGGAAATACTGGCATGGCCGAAGTTGATAAATTTAATGGCATATCTTGCTCGTCTTCGTCACTGCAATGTCTTTTTCTTTTCATCTAAAATAAATATATATATAGATCCTATTTCCATTGTTATGACAGAACAAAACGAATTTTAAGTCAAATTTAGGCAAAACATTTGCAGCCATTTTGATGACATGGATGGAAATTGGCACAAAATTTCAACGTTTACTTAGATTAGAAGTAAGCTCAGTAGTTATACTTTCAAATTCAACAGTACTTTATATCAAATTCATTTAATCTACATCTATTCAAAGGCCTTTAAAAGGGACAATTTAGATGTTTTCTTATTAAGAAGTTGCATTTTATTGCACCATGTTTATATTTGTTGTATCCTTATATGCAAACAAATCTATCAACAAACCGACCAGACGGATTGATTCATTCAAATGCCATGTCATCTGAAAACATGAAATTCACAGTTGTAGGCTTGTAGCACAATATGCTTATTAAAAATTGTGTGCAGTCAACAACGTGCAGTGTAGCACTTTTTACCTGAATTGGGTCCAGGCTGATTGCAAGTTCCTCCTGGCGTGGAATGCTTGACTTTGGCGCTGGAACGTAGTCGGTTTCCCGGAGTTCTTGTAATCCACCGAAGTTTCCAAGTTTTTCGTATTTTCGCCATTTAGCTCGCCTGTTCTGAAACCATATCTACAGAAAAATGTATCAATTCTGATATGAATTCTAACAAGTTACACCGCAAAGAAGGGAGATCAAGTGTATAAATGCTAACAACAAGTTTTGCAGATGGCATACTGGTGTGTTACTTTATTTCTCTCTAATCGGCCAAGTGGATGCATTGTTCGAGATTAAAATGTGTATGTATCCAGCAAAAAATATGCCTATTAGACAGTTACAGTGAAAAGAAATGTAAAATCTAACACCGAAAGTGCAAGATTGAGGAAGTTAGACTCCCGAGTGCAAGATTTAAAGGCTCAATGAGTAAGAGAACCACTGAATTTTACGCAAGGGTGTCTGAGATTTCTAATCTATTATTTTTAACGGCGTTTGATTTGCAAAATATACAAATTCTCAGTCACAATCAGGCTGTACTTGACATCCGATAATCTTTTGTGAAATAAATGATGTTAAATTAAGTTGCATTGTAATTTTCCGTCTTGTGCCTTGGAGTAAAAACATCAGAATTTCTTTTTAATCTGTTATACAAGGCTGGCTTTTCTTTTAGTGTTGAAATGTTTACCTGAACCCGCGCCTCTGGTAATCCAGTCTTTTGTGACAGTTCTTCCCTCGTGTTTACATCCGGATAATGAGTCAATCTAAATACATCCTCCAATTTTTCTAGTTGGTCTGCTGTAAATGTTGTCCTTATTCTTCGTTTTTTATAAAATTGGTCGTTTGCTGCTAAAATTAGACAAAATAATGAATTAACATCGAGATAAAATGTCAAGGAAATTTTAAATATAGATTCTATTGGTGTGAGTGGGTATTATAAAAAAATATCAACATGCGAGCTTTAGCGGTTAACCAAATGAGATTTTTTTATAAGATTTTACGAGTTCTCAAGCATAAAATTTAAGACTATATCTGTTGTGAATTGTGTGGATGGTGAAAAAGAAGCCAAGTAACGTGACGTCTTCTCCACATTCTGACTCTGAAATTCATCAAAAGAGATACTGAGGGAAGTATTAAATAAATAAGCACTTAACATATAGATTCAGTCGTTTTGTCGTAGAAAAAAAGCTGTTAGCTTTATCAACATTTGGTCGTACTTTTCTAGAAATCGACATAAGACAATGACATCATTGACCAATCAGCAACTGGAGACTAATATTTCACTTTATCATATATTTAGTAATAAATACAGACGTTTTGAATACTAGTATGTGATACAGTGCATGGAGTTCATTCCGTATTCACACTATGACGTCATACCCTTTATCGCATACCCTTTATCACACACCCTTTATCGCATGGCTAGCCCTGTATCATAACCTTTTTAAAAAAAAAAGACTTCTTTTTTTTTAAAAAAATTGAGGGGGTAAAATAATTTTTTGGGGAGTAAAAAAAATTTTTTTGGAGGGTAAAAAATTTTGCGGAGAGTAACAAAATTTGTTTGGGGATGAAACTTTTTTGTGATGATCCGTTAAAAAAATCTAGCAAACTTTTTTTCCTTTACATGGTAGATTTTATTCCAACCACCTCCAGTCCTTTCCGTCCATTTTGAAATTTTCTTCATACATGCATTTTCTCTTGCCAATTTTTGACATTATTTTTGGGATTAAGTAGTCCTCTGTTTAAATATATGATAAACTGTATAATACATGGCAAAATCCGTATCACATGCCGTATCATCCCTCGACCAATATCATCCCTCGGGATGATACCGCATGTGATACGGATTTTGCCATGCACTATTCACTATATATTAGTTATCTTTTTTCTTGCACAGCTTTGGAATTAAATGGGAATTATGAACAAGAATTAAAGAAATGTTGTTTTTCACGCGATGTAGTTGTAGAATCTACCAATTTTATGAAATATAGAAAAAAAATCAAAATATACATACCACAACAAATATTGTCTTCATAAGACTGGTCTCCATCGTTTGTGTGCCGATCTTCAAATTGATTCCCTTTCAATTCCATCCAGGTACCCTCTTCCTCACTGGTATCATTGTCATTGGAAGATGTCACAGACAATGGTGACATAGCAGATTCTAAAAAAATCTTTGAGTAAAATAATCATGTTATTATGAAGTGGTAATATGATATGGTTTCTTTCTTTATTTTCTTACGATTAGTGCTTGAGTTTTTATTGTTGTACTAGTATTTGCAGTGTGTTTGTGTTTTGTGGTTATGTAGCGTCTTTGGTCCTCCGTCTTATAGTGTTCTTGTTTTTTTTTAAAGTGGTCCTGAAAAATATTGTAATTGAGATACATTTTATCACATCTATTGCAATTTCATTCATGAATACGACTCAACTTTCTTAAAATGGCCATTTACTGAGGTCTTCCCAAGACCTACACTTTTAGCACTGTCATCGGCGTTTTCCTGCATTAAATAGTGATTTGTATGAATACCCTTGGTGATTTATGAAAGCATTATGGACACTCTTATCATCAATATTTCTAAACGTTTCTTTCAAATAAAATTCATTTAATATCTTCAAAATTTACACGCTTTTATTCTTTAATTGGTACTGTAAACGATCGTCTGCAAATCGCCATAATGGCCACTTGAAGTGCCATTCGGAATACGTTGCCTAGACTCTCTGAAGAACCCTTTTTCATTTCGTTCTTTGATCGTTTAAACATTATAAAACTAAAACTTCATTTATTGTTATTATTAAAGATAAGATAAAATATTGCGTTTAATATGAATGAACTAATATACCCTTCAAAAAGATATTGAGTCGAAAGGTGCAAGGTTCGAAACTATTTTCGTCCAGGTGCGAATTTGTGATACTGGCAAAATTTGTCACGACCTCTCATGGTTTTATTTACGACTGAATAAATATGTGATATCAAATATACCGAGAAAAGTAAAATGAAGAAAACTACGGGTAATTCGGGTCAGAAATGACAAGTCCAATAAGATTAGGAAACTAGCTGATAAGTTCATTTTAGCTCACAAAAGGATTGATATGAGCTATTGGCATCACTTGTCTGTTTCTGTAGCTTTTTACATTTGAATCCTCTCCCCATGAAAATACTGGAACAAATTTATCCAACTTTTTCCGGAATTATGTATGAAAGGTCCTGTACAAAAATTCCTGATTTCGTTCAAATTGCATCATGGATGAAGAACATTCCGCCTTCAGTTTAACACTATGCCCTTATGAAAAAATAAATTTCTTTTGATCATTTCTGAAACGGCATGATTTTTTTGTTGTTGTTGTTTTAGGTTCTTACCAAAGATTTGTCATATTGATAAGATCCGACAACAAAATAACTCTCCCGGTCGTAACATAGGACCCTAAGGGGAAAATCTCCTGTTTAAAAAAACTGAAGCAATTTGTCAGTTGAACAAAACTGTAGCAGAATGTTTATGCAAGGTCTTGCACAAAGATACAATGGACTCATTAAAGGAATTGTTATGAATTTAATCATTGCTAGGAAGAGTTTTGTCAAGTGAGCGATACAGGCTCCACTTCCGGACCGTTGTTACAAGTTTAGGGATTTTTTTTAAAAGAAAACAATCAAAGGAATAAAAGTGAACGTTAAGGGATTCCGTTCTAAACCCCCAACCAACAGACCATTTTCATATTTATATCCTATCTCGACTTTGACTCCTGTTTTTATGACGTTTTCAACAAAGGGAAGTAACCTACTGACCCGACAATCTTGTTTACTGTTCCATTGTAGCAAGGGGCAGCAGTAACCTTCGAATACGAAGAAATCTATCATCAGAATAGGGGTAGTATCTTGATTGTCTTTAGATAAATTATTTATAGGCATTTGGAAACTTAACAAAGTGATAATCGTATTAATTTCCAGAGAACATATTTACTGACCTTACGGCTTTCCCTATGATGAACCCGAAAACCAGGTTGTCGGTTCTAAGCGAGTAACGTCCCTTTGAAAAACATGCAGTCATCCCATAAATATGAAACTCGTCTATTCAGATGGCGGAAGCCCAGTATTTAACTTTTTAATGGCAAATATTTTTTGGAACAATTAGTTCTGCCTGTTAATTGTTCTCCCAATCCAGTAGTTTAAATTCTTTTTCGACTTTGCACATTACTGTATTTCAATTGTGGCTTTGGTCATGCTATTACCCAATGATGGCCGTCTCTTTTTCAGAAAATTTAAAAATTGAAATAAAAAATGCAGGTCCTCACAATTTCAAACGGTTTGTGGCTAATAATAGAACTATTCTGGAAAGGACTATGTCCTCTAAAGCCGCGAATTTGTTCTCATGATGGACCATTTACAAAACATGTTCAAATCGGATAAAATTATGCAAAATTGTGTTTTTTATATTATTTCCTTGGAATGATATTCTCATTCCTTGTCTTGTTTGTAAGCTACTGGCAACAGCATGTTTCTATGCAATCAAATGTCGTATAAATAAAACTACAATTGCCTGTTTTATGTAAGGGATGTGAGATAGAACCTTTTTGAGATATCGTCATGTCAAAAGTCTATTACTAGACTTAATTTAGTGAGTCCCGTCTGTTTGATAAAGCAACGTTCATTTAATGCATAAATTCAGAAAAAAAAATGTGAATAGGATCTTCTATCTTTTCGAAAGGAAAATTGCAAAAGGAAATGGAAACTGACCATATACAAAAAAAATAAGATATAAAGATTCACATATGCACTAAAAAGATCTCGCTTATTTTAATCCCTATGTTACCCATGTTACCACTGAATTATTATGATATATGGATCATTCCGGGTCAAGAACAGGAAACAGACGGTTGTAATTTTACATAAAATTATTTGAAGAGTTACTCAACAACGGGAATATTACATCACGATATGAAATATTGCTAATTATTGTATTAACATCTCATATAAAGGTGGGTTGGACAATCTCTCCACTCAGTTATAACGCTGTAATAAAACGTAGAAAGTGAAACGTCTCATAAGTAATTTCACTTTTTATTATGAATATAGTCAGTATTGAAACAAATGAGAAAGTTACACCATATCTGTAATAGAGGGTAGCACCATTAGCCGAAATTGGCGAAGAATTGCGTTATCCATCCACCGTCCCACGAATAAACAACAACCAACCAAAAATAATAGATAAACAATGAAATAAAATCAAATAAAAATAAAATAAATAAAAAATATGACAAAATATAAAAAAAGAATAATAAACCAACCAAATCAAAACAGGGTACTAGAGATGGTCAGTTGTTGTGTTGCACCAACATGTTTTATGATTGCATGTGATCCACGTTATAAAGTATTATTGAAACATACGATTCTATCGGTACAGAAGCTCTTGATGCTACATAAAGAAAAAATATATATCGTAATTATGAGATAACATCTCATTATGAGATATGATTTCATAATTATGAGATATCATATCATAACTATAAGATAGTTATCTCATAATTATGAGATATTGAGATAATTATCTCAATTTTTGAGATAGTATTTCATAATTATGAGATAATTAACTCAAAATTATAACTTATTATCTCATAGTTATGAGATAATACCGCATAATTATGAAAATAGTTATGACTTATTATCTCATGATTATGAGATAATATCGCATAATTATGAAATAATATCTCATAATTACGATATATATTTTTCTGATAATTATCTCATATAAATGTTTAGATAGTATCTTATAATCTCATAATTATTTCATAATTTTGAGATTTCTTCGAGTGGCACCATTTTACGGTGCTCTTTGAGTGATGCTGCATAACAAGGTAAATCAACATATGGCTTGTTTCTTTGCGGGTTCGTCATACTACTGCTATTTAAAAAGATGGAAGTAACTTATTAATTTCTTCAATAGAGATTGTTAAACGTTCGGAAGGTACAAATTAAAGTAAACACGAAATTTTCTATTGTAGAATGATATATTTTTTTTTTATATTTGATGTGAATTTTTGTGATTTAATAGATTTTTGCAAAAAGAAAAAGACGACTAGAGTACAAATACGATTAAATTAAAAATGATTATATAAAGTGTTAACGTATATGAACAATCAAAAGACTCGCTAGTGTATCTGTGCGATATTTGATGCTTGGTGAAAATTTACACACGACAAAATAAATTTAAGATTACAAATAAGTGAAAAAATAAAGAAAAAACATTGATCAGATTTTCAGAAAAGTACATTTTATGATAATTTGATTGACAATTGTCATACAATGTATAGAAATTATATAAGTATGAAACCAGGAATTTTTTTTCTCTTTGACCAGACAACTTGGTGACTTGTGCATGCAATGAAATTGTGGTGAAAAATCAGTAAACTTCAAAAATATACATGTTTCGAACAATTTAAGCATACAATGAAAAAATCAAGAGAAAAAAAAAGTTTGAAATAAATAAATTATAAAAAAAAATATTTGAATCAGATTGTTGAATAGTTGATATATTGCTTGTGTTCAGTAAGTTGTATTTTTATTAGTCATTTTATATATCATTCTATATTTTTTCCGGTAATGTTAAGTAAAATTTTATTATTTTTTGTGTTCACCACCTTTTTTATTCAATTTAAATCTTAAATGAAAGAACAAAAAACAAAAACTTACCAGATTCGACTTTTTCATCAGAACATTTTCTCAATATAGATTCAATAGAGTGTTTTGTGATCATTTTTCTGCACATTTCTGTAGGGTTTCTCAAGTCACTTTCACACTCGTCCGTGTGCATTTTTAACATAATGTTGAAGTTGTCTTTCAAAGTCTTTTATTTTTTAAATTAAGATTTGCGTGATTTACAGGACACCAGATCAAACCACATTGGCACAAAGACCCTTTAATCCATTAGTAGCATTTTCAGAAGAATTTTCTCAATAAATATAACTGTTGTTTGCACAGATTTGTGACACAGGCCATAAATTTTCAGTTGTACAATCATAATTTCTCTAAGCTTTCCTCGGAGTGGTCAGATTTTCAAGTGTTTATTTATTCAAATAAGGCCTGTTGGGAAGTATATGCACATATTTCATACATCAAAAGTTAATTCTCTGAGGTGAGGGAACTTGACTATATTTTTTTAAATGTTAAATTGATAAACGTAAGTCTTTGATATTCGTTTCATCAAAAAGGAGTGACAAAATAAATATATTATAATTGATAAACATTGAATGAGCGTGTTGTTATACGGCTTTTTGAAAGTTTTCTAGAAAAAAAATCCAAAATGAAAAAAGAAAAACATTTAGGATTGTGGCATAAATTCATATAATGAATATCAATTTTTTATTTCTTGAAATGTTTTTTTTCTGATTTAAGAAAAGAATGAATTAAAAATGAATAAAAAATAAATAACAAATATATTGAAAATTTAATTTTTTTTTGCATTACTTAAGTTTTCCTGATTGCAACCAAAATAAATCTATTTGTTGACTTAAATGTTAAAGAAGACACTCTAAAATATGTTTAAAGTGAATCGGAAGCAGCATTTATTTATAAATTTTGTTTTAATTTTGACACTGCTTACTTGTATGAGGTGTAAAAATCATATGTTTAATTTGCGTATAAAATAATTTGAAGAGATAAAGGAAAATTTTAACCAACAAATTCTCCTTCACATTTTTGTATCCTCCCCGAAAGAATAAAATAAAATAAAATAAAAATAAATAAGGCTTCATCTTGTAAAGCAATTGAATCAGATTCATTGACGAACAAGACAGCATCCCATATTAAAACTGAAAATTGTTAAATTTCTCGTTACACTGGCCTTAAAATAATCACAGTGGTATAGCAAACAAATACATATAACGAAGGATATTTGCACGTTACTAAAATATTTTATCATTTAATAATTCAAAGCTTCTGAACTGTATTGTCCTAATTTTACCAATCCGCAACTACTCCCCTCCATTCGTGTCGGGAGTAATTTATCTCTGGTTCTCACAGTGATGCCGCCATTTATGCTGAAATTAAAAGTTTGGCTTCTTTTCAGCTAATCTGACGCAATGATTGTCGTCCATTTGTCTTCCGTTTACATTCTGATCATCTCCACCCGGCCACAAGTGCGGACTATATTTTCACAATGAAGCAAATTTATCCAGACTGTTAAATGGAAGGTTCTTTACGAAATTTGCTCATTTCACTATAGGATCCAGCAAAAAAAAAAATGGGAAAACACATTCTGAACGTATCCGCTGAATTCAACCAAATCATGAAATGCTCATTTCGTTCCGATCTAATAAGAAACATGTCGATGAACATAGTCGCCATTGAATCCCGTGGAAAAAGTACAATTTTTATCTACTGATTTTAAACTATTCAAGACGATGGAACCAAATTACAGGAATGGTGTATGGGTGGGGGTCTGTACAATAAAAATCTTATTTCATAGAATATGGCCACCATCAGAGAACATAATTGAACATGGAGCCTGTGTAAATAAATAAAAAAATATCATTTTCATTATCAGCTCTGAAACTATATAAGCATTTAATTAAACTGTGCGGATTGTCTTTTACAAAGATTGCTCATTAAAAAAAAACAAAAACAAAAAACAAACAAAAACAAAAAATAAAGGGCTACGCCGAGCGAAGCATGATACGACCGCAGCATGTCGACCACTGAAATTTCAACAAAAGTAGTTTAAAGTAGTTTATTAGTTAATTAGTAGTTAATTAGATGGACACAAAAAGAAGCTTGACACAGTTATTAGCTGGAAACAAACTACGGAAAANATCAACCCTTTTCATCACTTATTGATAAAAAAACGGAAGAGCTATGCAAAATAATTATGTTACTATCAACTAAAATTTTACATCCATAGAAATAAAAAAAAATATCTATCGAAATCTGATGAAAAATAAAGATTTGACATATTAAGAAAAATTGCAAGTTTGACCCCTTTGACCCTTTGTAGCTCAGAAACGGTAAGAGAGCTACGCCAAATCCCGTTGGCATACTCTTGAAAGCTTAGATCAAGAGGAATCCAAAGAAAAAATCCCATCAAAATCCAATGAAAAATGTGGATTTGACATATTTAGAAAAACTGCAATTTTGGCCCCTTTGACCCCTTGTAGCTCGGAAGTGGTAAGAGCTACACTAAATCCGTTGGCATAACGAAAGCTTAGATCAAGAGGAATCCAAAGAAAAACATCCCATCCAAATCTGATGACAAAATAAAGATTTGACATATTCAAAATAAATGCAATTTTGGCCCGTTTGACCCTTTGTAGCTCGGAAACAGTAAGAGCTACACCAAATCTACTGAAACCTTAGATCAAGAGGAATCCAAAGAAAAAAATCCCATCAAAATCCGATGAAAAATAAAGATTTGACATATTTAGAAAAATTGCAATTTTGGCCCCTTTGACCCCTTGTAGCTCGGAAAAGGTAAGAGCTACACAAAATCCTTTGGCATACTACTGAAAGCTTAGATCGAGAGGAATTCATAGAAAAAATCCCATCGAAATCCAATGAAAAATAAAGACTTAACATATTTAGAAAAATAGCAATTTTGGCCCCTTTGACCCCTTTATAGCTCGGAAACGGTAAATGCCACGCCAAATCCGTTGCATACTACTGAAATCTTAGATCAAGAGGAATCCAAAGAAAAAAATCCCATCAAAATCCGATGAAAAATAAAGATTTGACATATTTAGAAAAATTGCAATTTTGGCCCCTTTGACCCCTTGTAGCTCGGAAAAGGTAAGAGCTA
>MJUU01016217.1:28912-41697 GCA_002080025.1 Modiolus philippinarum | reverse complement strand
GACAGACGGACGGACATGGTGATTCCAGTATACCCCCCAACTTCGTTGCGGGGGGTATAAAAACCAAAAAAATAATGTTAATTTTGAAAAAAAAAATATCTGGTTGATACACGTGAAAAATCGCGAAAAAAAATTCTGTCCAGAAAAAAAACATCCCTCCCTTCAGGTTAAATGGTCGGTCCCTTTTAGTCGCTGTAATGTAATAATACGATATTATCTCCTTTTTTAGTGGTTACATTACTGCTGATTATCTCATTGCTGCCATCAAGCATTTGTTGATACAAATCCTTGCTGCCACTTGTGAAAAAAAAATATTATGAAATGATCATCTTTTTGTTTTTATTACTATTCATTGAAAGCATGCGTTACTGCGACTTCTTATTTTGGCTTTGAATAACACTATTTTTTTTTCTTTCCTGGTAAACTGCATCCACGCACCGACTTCGCATATCTTCCGTGAATGAATTGAACTCTTAAAGAAATTCAAAATTCTGCGTTCAGTCAATTTGATCGTCGTATTTTTAAGAAATAGGTTTTTATATTTGACCAAAACATCTTCCACTCTATGCTCCACTCGAGAAAATATGGATTTTTCTCAAACTCGTTTAAGATACCACTCATCTCTAATATGGCTGTGTTTAAGAACCTATAAATGTAGCCTAAGAACTAATAATATTTGATGCAATGAAACTATAAGATTTATCTGAAATTTTTGAATATCATCTCTGTATACTGTTTCACTAAAAAAGTTTATGCCTTTTTTTTTCTTCTTTTTGTCTGAAGTTTCGATATGTGTCAGTCCACTGAAGAGAAAAAAAAGTTGTCGAAGCGGACATTAACAAACAAACAAAAATACAAGCCTACTTTTTTGTCTGAAGTACAGAGTTAGATGGAAGCACTTGACTGAAAGCTTGGTGTTGATGCAATACAGAAGATTTGTGCCAGTTCAGCAAAAACCAAACACCTGTTTTTCAGTTAATTCATAGCCACTTCAAACTGTTTACTAAAATTAAATATGATTAAAGTATAAGAGGTTTTATCCCCTTTAAAATTTCTTATCCATAAAACTAAAATTCTGAATGAAAAGTTTTATCAATGTGGTATCATAAAACTTGGGTCTGTATGAAGTGTCCACAGGTGACAAGTGTCAACGAGTGGCTAGAAATGTCAACTCACAAAATTTATTTTGACGTTTTGAAGAAATCATGCTGAGGTTTATATTTTCCTGTAGCGCACTCCTTGGTCATCTTGACAAGTTGTCTTTCGGATGTGTTCAGGTCTGATTTTTAGGAAACCCGATTCTGAATTGTTTGTATCTCAATTTGGAGCAATATAAAATTAAGCAATAACAGCAGCGGGGCCTGTAAACAGGTATAATGGCCGTCAATTCAAGATTGGCGGACATTAAAACAATGATATCAACAATGTATTATTATTGCGATTCTAATGCAACCAAGTAATTTTATCTCCTATTTGAATTTAATGTAGCTATAAGTTGACAGGGAACCAGACTTGACACAGCACCTGCTTAGTAGTAACCCGAATAATCCAGTCGTTATATTCCACTCACTACGACCGCTCCACCAAGAGGTGATCAGCCGCTAGAAGGCGCAGAATTATTCCAGTAAGCTTTGTAATTGACGGCCAGTTTTGACCAATCAAATCATGAAACTACATAAATAACAAATACCGAAGTTACTGTCAGAACAGTCATTCAATCAATCATGACAAAGCAATAAACATCAGACTTCGTTTAAGATACTCTATTGTTACCAAAGACATATGTGGTAAAACAATGAAAGTTTAAAGCACTTTAGTTGCGTTATAATATACTGTTTTACTGCTAAATTTATTTCTATAGAGTTGAATTGACATCATTAGTTAGTGAGATTATAATGTAAAGAGTTGTTAGAGAAACCACACGTTTTATTTTTTTTGTAAATGAAAATGAAGTGTAACATCAATGTTGACAATATTCTGCTAAGACTATATTTACCGATTTCAGTTTATGTTCTAGACAACAACTTATGTTTCTAAACTATGAAATTTAAAAAACGATCAACTAGCTATACAGAATCGACAATAGAATTATCTCTTCTAAAATACAGCTAGAATCATAATAATTAATAAATCAAGGAGAAAACCAAATTGGGGTAATAACAAAATTACCGAACAGAGTTGTCAAGAGCCGAAGTCCACGAGACAAAAAGACAACTCAGTGGAAACCACCGGAAAAATTGTCGACCGCAATAGTCCTGACTTGGTACCGGCATTTCAAAAGAAATGGTGGGTTTGTAAACATATATATGTTCCACCTGACAAAAGTTCCAATGGAACAAATATTATAAACATAAGCATAATATTTCTTCCTTTGGGAACAAATGTTACATGAAGATTATTCCGTTAGGAACAAATATTATGATATTTGTTCCAGTGGAACAAATCTTATGTAATATTTTGTCCTTTGGAACAAATATTATGGTGGAACTTATATTCTGTCACACGCTAAATTAACCTCCCTTCCATCGCGGAAGTGACCGGTAGCAACTCATCAGCAATTGCTATTGAAAGGTCGTAGACATTCAAAAGAAATGATCACCATATTTCATTCAGAATATTATCACTGTCTTTTGAAATTATGTAGGTGAATGAAAAATGATGTCCCGAATCCCAAGTAGCGAATTCAGGCTTGCCGGGCATCTACTTCCTGTTTACCGACTAATTTAATTTACTTATTTATTTTTTGGACATCTCAGTCTGTCATTTGTAGAAAATTTATCGTAACAGTCTCTGTTATAAACTACAAATCACTACTACTTGAAATTTTTGTATGGAAGTTGAGAACGATGTCCCATACCGCAAGTATAGCGATTTCAGGTTTACCGGACATCTACTTTCTATTTATTTATTTACTTAATTTTCGACATATTTCGTCAATTGTAGAGAGTTTTCGTACTTATCACTGCCACTTGAAATTTTGTAAGTCCGATACTGCAAGTATTCATGTTCTATCAGACATCTACTTTCTGTTTACCGGCTTTCTTAATTTTGAGATATTTCCCGCCATTTGTAGAAACTTTTCGTAACAAAATCGTTGGTACATAATACCAAGTCAAGTATATTTTTAAACTGTTTTGGAAACATTCTACTGGGGACTGCGATATCCCACAAGGCCACAATACCCCTAGTTGTTTAATAAGTTATATTCTCTTATGATGCACGATTATTATCTTTTCCTTGCACGTATAGTTATTTTTGGTACACAACGAGACTTTGAAGCTAACTTAATTGTTGAATTGCTTTTACAGGAATTTCATTGGTCGAGCGCCAAGTAATAACACATCACGCGTGATGTGCTATTATTTTTTCGACGTTTCCATTGGACAACTTTGAAATCTCGTTGGCCGTGATTAACGTTACCTAGCAACGGTGTTGTTATTTGAAACAAAAAACAGCAGTTCGGCATTAATATTATGAAAATCATAAGAGAAATAGTTTTAACAACTCGAAAGAATTGTATATCGCTGGATATCAACTCTCGTTATGTAATTTCAAATATAATAAACTCGCAAAAGGCTCGTTTATTATATTTTGAAATTAGATCTACATAACTCAAGTCATATCCATCGATATACAATTCTTTCTCGTTATGAAAAATATAAATTCACTTGCGCATAAGTTCGTTAAAGAAAAATAGACGGACATTTCATGTGCTATTGGCTACCTTTTTTGTTTTTCGAATCAAAACAATTAGATAATTCGAAGGTGAGTTAACAAACCGATGACAAAATGATGAACTTAACTCGCGCTGATGTGACTAGAATTTGACGAATATATTGGCACAATATGTACTCTGATCTTGTTGCGCTCAATTTAGGTTTCTCTGTCGGCTCTTAATTGTTATCTTCTGGTTTATTGTCTTCAAAATAAATCTAGCAATTTGGTTATTTTGATATTTATAATTTCAGTCCTTATCTGGAAAATTTCCACCATACATGGTCAAATCATAAAATAACAAAATAGAAATATGACAAATAATTATTATATGTTTTATCGGAATAAAACTTGGTAGAGTGACACTTCATTTGAATACATAACACCTTTAGTATCTCGTGTAAACCAATTAAAACGGTCTTTAAAACATTTCCTTGTCCTTGGAAAAAGTTCATAGGGTCTGGACATTTACGCACACCTGGATAATCGTTTTAACAAAGCTCTTGAAATCGATCAAAGTAAACAAACTTGGTCGATTGAAATTAAATTTAGTAGAAAATTATGATTCCTTGCAAATAAAGTGAAAACATTGAAATCATATACAAGGGATATAGTGGTATTTGCTCTTATATTTCTTGTGGTTTTTGTTATCTAGTTTGGACAAGAACAACTTTCCCACCAGGTGTACAATTTAATTTCTATAATAAAAATTTACAATTTTCATTAATTTCGTAATCAGTTATACAACAATGAAGATATAGGGACAATAACAACTTATATAAATGAGATAAATAATCAAATTTAAGAACTTGAATCAAGCATTTAATAGTTTATTACATAAAAGTTGATACTTGAAATTTTTATTCAAGTTCCCATGATATTTCAATGCAAAAATATTAATTGTAAATTAAAATTGCATTATACATAAAATGAAATTAAAATTTAAAAAATGCACATAAAATAAGATAAAATAAAACAAAACAAGAAAAGATTAAAATAAATACTAACTTGATACAGAAATAAATATAAATTAAGTTTCTGTAGATTTCCATTTCGACTACTTGTGTCTCCATGCAGACAACGCAGACCAAACCAAAACATTTGGAAATCCATAAACCAGAAGATGATTAAAGCTGATAGCGAACAAATCCTAAAAGGATCTAAATGGAATGTCAAAACAAGCTAAGGGCAGAACTTTACACGAGGGGGATACTCCTAGTTTTAGATATTGCAAGTTTCCAAATAAAATTTGTTTTCGTTTCAACATCGGAGTACTGGACTACTGGGTTGGTGAATACCCTGGGCGACTAACAGTGGAACAGAAGCCGAGACATCGAACATTGGCAATTACTTTATTCAGCTGGCCATTTCCACAAATTATGTCTCAATCAGAATCAAAACATTTGGAAAAATAGGTAAAAAGTGATGGGACTGAAAGATAGATGAAAAGTGAAAGGGAACGGAGAAAAAAAACAACGTTAAATTGATTCCTACAAATCCACTGACAATACTTCATTACTTTTTTTCCACCAATTTAAAAGAATATAGATGAAGTAAATCATTGGTGGTGAAGAAAATATCAATATTTTGAAAGATTCTTGCGCATCTTCAGAAAATTGGGAGGATCTGATTCGCGGAAAGCCGGGATCATCCGTTAAAAACGGTCGATATTCATATTTGGAAAGTAAAGCTAGCATTTCCTTATTTTAAAAATGTGAAATATGAAGACTCCTCTCTACTCAAAGTTCAAACCACAAAAAGTGTAAAAGACGGATGGAATCACCTTCAGAATGTGCAAGTATATGTTAATTTGTTTAAAAATTATAAATCATGCTTGAAGGCAAATTTTATAAGTGGTATTAAGCAATATACGTGTTATAGAGAAATTACAGAGAAGCAAGTTATATTTCTGTCTAATTTTTGGCATGTGTCTTGTACCCGACACCATTGAAGTACCTGTCAGTTCTATTGATATATATATTCGTGACAAGTTTTGACAATAGAAATCAAATTATACGGTTTAAATTGAAACAAAGCAATAAAATGAGTAAGAAATTTTATTTAACGATACCACAGGAGGTGTCAACAACTTTGATAACGGAAAGTAAATGTACCACTTACATATTTAATGACCAATTTTATCTACTTCAAGGAGTATATAGCTTTATTTAGGGTGTCAATTTCAGAGCTTGTGAGAAAACACTTGATAACAACTGAGGTAGCATTCAATTGTTTGTCCATATTAGCTGCAAAATTAGTGATAAAACTGGTTATTAAAACTCCATTATTACGTCACAATCTTGTTGTAAACGTGTTAATTTGAAATACATTCTAATTTAAACATATTAAATTTTAACTTTAAAGGGTAGTATTGGATGTTCTGAAGAGTGTGAATATCAAATTTTATAGCTAATACAGAACTTCTCCATTTAGAAACATTTCGACATAAGATTTAGGAAAGTTCAATTACATGTCCAACCTAGGACCAATTCGTCCAAATTTCAACGATTCTAAATGTCCATCGGACCTTTGAACCCAAACCTAGCCCGAATTTTGTGGTAAACAACTAAACTTGAAGTAACCTGTGTTCTCTCGTTCACAGGTTATCAGTCTGAACCATTCGGGGAACGGATATATGCTGTTCACAGACGCACCAAGTGCGTAACAGGGGTCAACAAAATATAAATCACAGTTAAATGTACAATAAATATGAATCAACATCAGTTTAAATAGCGCATTTGTAAAGAACAGAATGTGAAAAATGTGATTTTTGAATTTGAAGCCATGATCTTGGATCTTTAATTCTTCTGTAGAATGTAAAAACGAACACTGACAATATTACCGAGTCAATTAAGAGGGGTAGTAATTACATTGAATATACTTGCCTTTAGTAAAAAAAAACTTAACAATATATCTACCACACAACTATGACGAGCAAACAAGTGCGGACAAACATCTGTAAAAACGATGCTGTAAGAAGATTCGGAATGCAACAGTTGTATGAGAAGTATCGTAAGTCCAGATGAAAAAAGCATCACATGAGACCTGGCCGACTTCCATTTCAAATGTATAAAGTATCGACCTAGATAAACATATTGTACAAAGAGATAAAACAAACTGTAAAAAGGGAACGCAAATTGGAAAGTTGAAATAACACCAAGCGCGAACAACATAAATATGACGGGAGCTTCTTGCAATATACAATCAGAAAAAAGGGTCTGAGAACAAAATTAACTCTCCATCAACAGTTGTAATGTTGAAAGAAACAAACATTATGGCTTCGAATTTAAAACAAATCGTGATAAACGATACAAAAATCAAAAGACTAAGATATGGGAAAAGTTGCACAAGGCGGAAATGAAGAATCTCTAACTGTCAGTATACCATAGACACTCTGAATAGGCAAATTGAAATCACTCGGACTTACTAAAAAATAAACTTCAGGGAATCAAATAAATGAATGTCAGCATCATGTATTGATAAAGCAGTTGATGTAGAGGACCCAATTTCCTAGACTTAGATGCTCCGGGATGTAATGGAACAGCACTAATCTGGAAAAGATCAGTTGGAAAGAGAACAGACCAACCTCCGAACCTACAAACTTGCATAATATATTTCATGTATGGTGTACATGTACTTGTTCTTGACAAATGTCTCGCATGGATATACTGTCATACAGTTTCAAGTTTTGGCATTTCTTTTTTTAATTTCAAATGTTATACTGGCAATCTCACTATTTCATGATGCCAAGTATTCTTATAATCGACTGGGTGAATGCAGGAGTTTGTCCACGTCTTGAATTTATTCACTACAAGGGACACTAGTGCTTTTGTCGGGCAACATATGACGGTGGTGGCAAGACCACTTTGTCAGTTTAATTTATGTTTGTTGACAATCCCGCATTCAGGACCAGTAAAGACATAGATGAAGAGTTTTTCGACATTTAACAATGAATGAATTTCGCTCAAACCGATGCCAGATGTCGTCTTGAACTTGCTATGAAGTATGAGCAAAGCTCATTGTTGAAGGCCTCATGGCGACTTCAAAATGAAGAAGAACAACAAAAAAGCGTTGTTCCGTATATTGCACAGGCTTTTTTCTCATGCGCATTTACTAAATATCCTTTAATTGTTTATGTGGTACAAAAAAAAAACAAAAACAAAACCAAAATAAAACCACTTACTACCCCATATCTACGACAAAATTGCAGGAACGTAAAATACTTATGCAGAAACTTCTGATGAAAGAACATTTTACAAATCACTACGCAAAACAAAAAGCACACGGAACAACTGACTGTAGATGGTATCCCGAATGATGGGAACTCCATATTGTCCGGGTGGCAAACCCGCAATGGCATCCTAGCAAAAAATGAAAAAAAAATCAAATTTTTGATACTGAATTTATATTACAAGCCAAGGAAGAAATTGAAATCATTTAAATTTAGGAACAAAATAGAACATAAACCATTAAAATTACACTAAGTGAAAAGCGCCACCAACAATGTAAATCGTAACAAGGCTGCGGACACCAAGGGAATAACTGCAGCAAACATATCAACTACTCCATAGAATACTTTCTGATACTAACATTTAAAAAATCGAACTATTCAACATCAACTTAAAACAGGATTTTTGTTTCCTGTCTTTAAAAAACAAAGGTGATATTACAGTCACATCACTGAAGTGAAAATAATAGAAAAATATATTATGAAAATTAGAGAGAAAAATATAAAATTATATTTTAAACATGCAAAATCCTTCTGCAGGGAGGTTTAAAGGAAAACACAAGTACACTTGTGTATTGGCTATTCATTTAAAAAAAATTGACAGAGAAAACAACGACCTTAATCTTCCAACTTTCATAGCTATTTTTGGATATATTTAAGCAGCATTCGATGTAGTGGTTCATGCAAATATAATCGGACGACTCTTTCAATTAGATTTCACATATCAATCTATCTTGATGATATAAAATTTATATAGCAATGCAACATCTTGCTATAAGTGGAAAGGGCAATTAAAAATGTAATAAAGAAATCTACAGAAAGGCACACACAATGCAGATTTGTATATGATATGCCAAGCCACTATTCGATTACATTGAAACGACTGGACTTCTGTGTACCTGCATTGCACGCATCTCAATAATCCAAAGGAATTTCAGATGTTAACGATATGAAAGAAATATGTATCAAATATAACATTTTCAAATGTAAACAGTTCCTACAGAACCCAACGAAAAAGGCGAATGGAAAAAGAATCATAAAGAAGAAAGATCACAGATACTGGCTCAATTACAGACCGCTATTCAACTTTGGAAAATATTGGACCTAGTTATCAAATAATGCATCCACTATTTATTACAAATTCAGCCTGTATTACTGGTGTGTCTTTAATTCCAACTCGGGTAAGGCTTACAAAAATCTCAAACGTCAAGTATCTGCAAACTATTGTTATACATAGAAGAACGGGCACACTTTTTATTGAGCTGTCCTAAATTGGATGTAGAACGTGCTAATTTGATGAACACTATTTACAAGCAGAGTCCGAATACTACATAGGTGCAGATATCAAAGTCTAAAAAAAAATGTCATTGTCAATCCCTTTCAAATAGTCAATTACTGTCATAAGAAGTCATATAATATGTTGTATAGTAATATTAATAAGGAACCACATGTAGAACCCTTATATACAAACTACACATGGAGACATACAGTAAAACTACATATGGGAAGAAGAGTGAATTAGGATCTTGTCAATCAAAGAGAATGAAGACCAAAACTTAGTATACAGGATAATCTATGGACTAATTTCAGTGTATATAGCACTGCTTACAATCTGTGAGAACTGCATTTGCAACGTAAATCGCATCGTATTGGTGAAATAATATTGTATTCATTGGATTCAATTGGCTTATTGTGGTAATATGTGATTTTTTAAAAAGTTTTTTTCGTCATAACTTTATACTGGCATTTTTATTTTGTCCAGGAGGAGTGCCTATTTTGGGAGAATCTATTGGATAAGAAGTTAGTATTAGGTCAGTTGATTTGAATTACGAAAATAGTTGCTAATGTGTAAAATTGTAAGCCTAAGACAGCATCAGAAGCATGCATTTGGTAAATGTCGGATGAACCGAAAAACGGACCGACAGATGCAAGATCACTACAAGTCCACATCCTTTCCGTAGATCGGCTATAAAAAATAAGTTGTGACTTTTTGTTCACCAGTGTAAAATTACAGATTGTGACTTTAAGTTATGTGATTGTTTTATGGTTATAGATTTATTTATTTATCTATACAAAAAGAGAATCAGTTAACATCAACTGACATACTTTTGTGGAATAAAATTTTAAATCTCATGCAACGTTTAAGTTCAAAAAGACAATATGGATTTTAATGGACATAATGGAATTATCAACATAAGAAACATATCTCACATCATTAATATAGATTCATCTTTAAGTAAAACAGAGAGAGCAGCCACGACCTGTCACATGTTGAACATGCCAGTAAATAAGAATGGACTATAATCATTCTTTATAATAGATTCATTCATGCGTGAAATGAATGTCAGACAGCACCCAAAACGTTCGTTGCAGCTGTCATCCAAAATTGCATCATGCAAACCAATAAAGTTGATGTAGGACAGTCAGGAAGTAGGGATGAATTTTATCCATTCTACCTAACTAAGTCGTTCATGCATAAAATATAGGTCACAAACAGCATCAGAAGCATTCATTGTAGTAATCATCCTAAAATGCACCATAAACTGAAGAGACATAAGTTGCCGAAATTAAATCGCCATATGCAGAAACCAAATTTACAGAAGTTTGGTAATTAGTTATTTGTTACCACTGGGTTGATGCCAATGCTGGTGGACTGTTAGTCCCCGAGGGTATAATATTCACTAGCCGAGTAGTCAGTACTTCGGTACTGACCAGAAAGCCGATTTTATTTGGAAACTTGCAATATCTAAATTTTTGTAAATTTGTTGAAAACAAAGGAGTATCTCCCACATTCAAAGAATTGTGGAAGAAGCATCAACAAAGTCTTCTCTCCGATATCTGTCGACAATCAATGTCTGTCCAGGTACAGTCCACAATGTATGGAACAGCTGTAATACCGTGCCTCATACAACAACAATGGCCTCTGTTAAAGCCAAAATCCTCTGTGGTACTTACACCTTACAAAAAGATAGAGCAAAGTTTGATCGCACTGGAAGAACAAGTCCAAATTGCAAGTTGTGTCATAAAAATGAAGAAGATACCGGACACTTCATTTTAAAATGTGAAACATTACAACCAATCAGACAATACTTTTTGGATATCATTAAACATAAACTGTCAACTGAATTGGATGCTAAGTTGTTAGATGAAATTTTTACTGACCACCAGATTTTATTACAAGTTATTATTGACTGTTCAGAGTACTATTTTCTGAGCTATAATTTACAAATGGATACTGAATCTGTCTCACGTGGACTGTGCTTTCGTCTCCACCAGAAGAGATTAGCTCTGTTGGAATCAACATAAGAGCGTATGTAAATCGAACTTTATTGTGTTCCGAGATGTTTCGAAGTAGTCTGTTGGAGTCATGTACATAGTCCCTGTGTATATATTTTTACTTTCTGGTAATTTTCTAAGTACCAGGTTGAGGTGTGATTGTTGTCTCACCTGAACTTACACCGTATGG
Organism: Modiolus philippinarum; assembly: GCA_002080025.1. Taxonomy (NCBI): domain Eukaryota; kingdom Metazoa; phylum Mollusca; class Bivalvia; order Mytilida; family Modiolidae; genus Modiolus; species Modiolus philippinarum. Next base: position 30,289 of record MJUU01016217.1, on the reverse strand, counting down.
TGGTGCACCTGACAGAGGTGGAATCTACAGATAAACAGTAAACAGTAAAACAGTCAAAGGTCTATCCCTAGCTGATTTGGATTCAATTTAGATTATATTGGTTATATTTGCTCTCTCTCTCTCTCAGTTTCAAACACCTTTGTGTTAATGGTCTTCCAAATGTTTAGAGACACAAGTTGTCGAAATGGCCATATGCAGAAACCAATTCTACAGCAAGTTCGGTATTTGGTTACAAACCAATATAGTTGATGTTGGATATGTCAGTAAGCCATTCTACCTAACAAAGTCGCTCGTGCATAAAATGTAGACCACAGACAACATCCGAAGCATGCATTGTAGATGTCATCCTAAAATGCATCATTCACACCAATATGGTTATGTCAGTAAGCGAACTTTTACTTTAACCATTTTACGTAACCAAATCACTCTCATATAAAATGCAAGTCGCTGACTGTTGTCATCCAAAAATGTATCATGCATACCAATATGGATGATGTGGAATAAGTTAATAAGCAGGACTTTAACCATTCTACTTGAACAAGTCGCTAATGCATAAAATACAGGTCAGACACCATCCAGAGTATGCACTGTGGTTGTCATCCCCATAATGCATCATACACACCAATATCATATGGTTGATGTGGGACATGTCAGTAAGTTGGAATGGGCTTAACAAAGTTGCTCAATGGTACAATTGTAAGTCAAAGACAGCATGCGAAGCATACTTAGCAGTTGTTATCACATAATGCATCATTCATACCAATATGGAAGAGGGCTTAAAATAATGTTGTGATAACTGGTTCCCTATCCCATGGTGTAAATATTTTGAACAATAATTCAAAATACCGATATGGTTGATGCAGGATATGTTAGTATACCAAAAGTAATTTGATTAACATCAACTATCACTCATTCATTTTCCAGTCGTTCCGTCCCCAAGTAGTTCCGTCCCCAGTCGTTCCGTCCCAAGTAGTTCCGGCCTCAAGTAGACCCGGCCCCAATTTGAAAGTAATTCCTGTCCCATATATTGATTGGATTATTTAAACCAACAAGTTGCAAGACTCTGCTTGTTTATACTTAAAATTGATTTAATCAATCAATTAATTACCTAGACTGATTAGCTCATACTAGCCGGCATACTAGTATTAAAGATGCAATTAAAAACGAATGTTTTCCTAAACAAGGGTGATCAAAGGGCATTAAAATGATCGAAAAAATAATTGACTTATTAATTAGTTAATGAAACTTTAATTACTTTGATGTTTCCCTTGAACACAAAATTTCTTTGTAGATGAAATTGTAAATATTACTTTTCAAATTGCCTTAATCTAACCGCAAAGTAGGTAACCGTACTACTAACTGGAGCCGATGCAGTAT
>MJUU01016216.1:25419-48805 GCA_002080025.1 Modiolus philippinarum | reverse complement strand
TGTCCTACACCAGATCCTATTGGGAATGGTTCTTACGCACCAATATCTGCTGTTTATCTTCCTACTATAATACTGTGTATTTTGTTTTCAGTTATACATTATCCTACACCAGATCCTATTGGAAATGGTTCTTGCACAGCAATATCTGCTGTTTATCTTCCTACTATAATACTGTGTATTTTGTTTTCAGTTATACATTGTCCTGCACCTGATCCTATTGGGAATGGTCCTTACACACCAATATCTGCTGTCTATCTTCCTACTATAACTCCTTTGTATTTTGTTTTCAGTTATACATTGTCCTACACCAGATCCTATTGGGAATGGTTCTTACACACCAATATCTGCTGTCTATCTTCCTACTATAACTCCTATGTATTTTGTTTTCAGTTATACATTGTCCTACACCTGATCCTATTGGGAATGGTTCTTACGCACCAATATCTGCTGTCTATCTTCCTACTATAACTACAATGTATTTTGTTTTCAGTTTTACATTGTCCTGCACCTGATCCTATTGGGAATGGTTCTTACACACCAATATCTGCTGTCTATCTTCCTACTATAACTCCTATGTATTTTGTTTTCAGTTATACATTGTCCTACACCAGATCCTATTGGGAATGGTTCTTACACACCACTATCTGCTGTTTATCTTCCTGGTGATGTCATAACATACACCTGTAATCCAGGACTAGGAATAACTGGAGGATCGTTATCACGGACATGTCATAGCACCGGTTTATGGGACGGTTTTCCTGCTGCTTGTACAGGTTTATATAATGTCATGTAAACGTTGTTTTATCCCGATTGGTGACTTATTCATAATTTAACCAAAATTCACAATCTTTACGTCTAAATTTATAAATGTACTTTTGCAAGAGAGGTTCGTATTCATTTGGAAACGATTGGCTGTTTCTTTATGGATGAAGTATGGGTCTGGTTTATTACACTTCATCATGACTTACAAGTACATAAAAAAGTACAAAAAATTGCAAAAAATCATTGATGTTTCTTGACAATCCAGAGATAAAACATAATAAATCAAAGCTCCGATGGAGCTGAAACTTGAAAGCCCTGAAAATCTACACGTGGCAAAACATCGTAGTCATCCAAAGAACTGCTGCATACGTCTGCATGTATTAAGTTATTCCGTGATACATGAAAATAATCGGATTGTGTGATTTCGTATGCATGTCGATTTCATTGCTTTAGATATGCAATACACATGTCACAGGTAAACAAATGTTATTTTCATCCTTGACAAATTATTGCTCGGCAGGGGCGTTGATCCGAGGCGCAATATAATAAAAAGGAGTAATTTGTTAAACATGCATATTATTTTCAATTTAATATAACAACACCGTATTCAACTCAAGAAAATGAAGAAATATAACTTAAATACACAATTTATATGATTTTGAAAGAAACTTGTGCACTATATTGTATCGGAAGCACGAAGATCATCTTTTAGAGCTGTCAATAGGCTTAAAGCATCACGTGATTTTTTTTTTCTTGTCAATTTAACAACTCTCCAGCCATTTCATGGCTTTCGAGTTAAAAATTATGTGTGTTTCATACCGATGTTGTCCTACTTCAAACACTACGGGTTAGAACTTTCAAGCTCATTGTCGAAGATATCATGATGACTTCAATATGAAGCGTACTTCCATTGCTTTTACAATGTATTGGTAGAAACTTTGTGTGCATTTAGTCCATATCCTTCTATTATCAAGTAACAAAATACCTAAGTAACTGTGTATTTAGTTTCTGCATATGCGCATTTCGACAACTTGTGTCTCTTCAGTGCAAATCAAATCAGAACAATTGGAAATCCACAAACCGAAATATCTGTAATATGAAAGGGAATAAGTTACCAATAGGATCTTAAAAGGAAAGACAAAATCAGCTAAGGATAGAGCTATGCAAGAGAGATAGTCCATAAGTTTTAACGAAACTATCATAATTTAGATATTGCAAGTTTTCAAATAAAATCGGTTTTTGTGCCAGCAGCGAAGAACAAGCTTCTTGGTTGATGAATACCCTCGGGGACTAACAATCCTCCAGCAGTGACATATTATTTTTTTCACTTGAATGTCCCTACCATGAAATGTTAAAATGTTAATTGGAACACCACTTTTATTGTTGATCTTCATCTTGATGTCACCACAAGGCCTTTAACTATTCACCATAAGACTTTCAACAATGAGCTTTGCCCATATTCCATAGTAAATTATAGCATTGTGCCTTTTTCTGAAGATTTCTTCCAAGATGAGAGCGTCATTACTGTTACACTTTGACAGGTCAATAAAAACGGAAACAAGACAGTGCTATTTGATTACAGTCACAAAACCAATTATTTTAAAAATCAAACGATATATACACTATTAGAATCATGTATGTTTGAGAAAGCATTAACTATTATGTATTCTTACAATTTCTGACAAGAAGTGACTGTGAAATAGGTTCATTTTACTTTCCAAGTTTTCTTACAATCAACTGGATGAGATCGCTTATATGTTGTCTTGTCTATTGGTCTTTTGTCGGGAAACGGATAACTACTTTGCCTGATATGTTATGCTTGTTGACTGACGGCCCGCATCCATGACAAAAGGGATACATAGTAAGTTCAAGATGGCCTGAGCACCGGTTTGAGCGGAATTCATTTGCTACATGTTGAGCAACGCTACGTTGAACTTACTATGAGGTAGGAGTGCTTGCTCTTTGTTGAAAGCCTCATTGTGATTTCAAGATGAAGAACAACAGTAAAAGCGTTGTTCAATTGGCTTAACATTACCATGTATTTGTAGGGATTTTTTTCGATGTACATTTACTCCATATCCTTTTATTTGTTCATAGAGACTTTGTCTCATGTGCATTTCCTCCATATCATTCCTTGATTATCATAGAACGGAGTGTTTTATTCGAATTATAATAATGCATAGGTAAGAGTGATACAACGGAAATAAAATATACAAAGAAAGGTGGAGCTCACAACTTGGAAAATAGTCATCCATTCCTATCAAAATCTTTGTCACATGCCTAACACAAATAACTTTTATGAAACTAAATGCATACTGCTGAAATTCTTAGTCTTTAGATAGAAAAACAAAACAAATTGATACCTTTTCTTTATCTAGAAATGAATTTATCAAAAGGAATTGTAGGTGTTTGCCGTTTTCCTGTTTTTGTAATTCGATAATAAAACGTTATTAACTGATTATTATTCGAAAAAACATTAATTTTTCTGGAATATGAGTAATAAATAACAATAGAACTTTAAATATTCTTTATATATATATATAAAAGTGATTTCATGTATCAGATTAAATATTGCATAAGATGCATAAATTTATATAGGGGAATGCTGTACCCTATAAGTATTTGTTAACAGCAATTAGTGCAAAAAAGGTTTTGTTATGTTAAAAAAATTCTTAGTCTCATGGTTCATAGGAAGCATTATGTTTGTCTCTATTTTAAGGCAAATATATCATGCCGACAAGAGATGTCAATATCAGAGTTCATCCATGCAGCATTACCAGTATAGAATAGGAAATCCCTTTAAAATATATAGAACAAAGCAAATAGGTCATAAACTCCATAAAACAAAACTATGATCAGATATTAGGAGATGTGAATGTGTTTTTTCACTGTTTTCGTTGTTTAGTCCAGAAATGAAGATACTATACACGGGGATTACTGAATCAAACAGAAAAAAACGACATAAAATGATTAACAAAAAGCATAGCAATAAAATTGATTCCTGTCAAACGATCGTTTACATGCTATTTGGTGTTAAATTTTATAAACATCAAACATGAATTTTCAATTTTTACTTGAAGTGAATGTACATTTTTTCCTTTTTCAGCTTGTACTACTTCGCCTGTTTCTAAACCTGTCGGGGAAGCAGACATAGATGAAATGATACAGGCAATGCAAGTAGACAGGAAGAGCACATCCTTTTACGTGCGGTCTTTGAAAAGTGCCCATGACGACAGACAATCTGCTCAAATACTTGGTTATGGAGGGGTTGCTTTACTTGTACTTGTTTGTTGCTTTTTTATTCTACCAGATGTGTTAAGAGTTTTGAATCATTTTAAAACATCAGAAAAATAAATATGATATGTATTTTATTTACTTTTTAAGGCGTCCTATTAAGGGTTTTTCTAGATTACAGTATATGTTTTCGAATGAGCGTTGCAAATGTATGTAAATTAATTTTGCGGCGATATCACCAGAAACAATGTTAATAATACCGCAACATTATATTAAAAGGTACAAAACATTGTTGCTGCAATATTACCGCAACAACCTTCCTTGTTTATCAGTGTTGCGGTAATATTGCCGCAACATGTGTAATTTGTACCATTATTATTTTAACATCTACAGTTATATGACATGAGTGAGTTCGCAAAGCAATATTAACCAGTGCATTTCAAGTGAAAACAGTCACTGTTCAATACCTTCTCATTCATTTTTGGTCAATTTTTATAATTTTTATACTGCTGAAAAGAACTTCTGTTTGTAATTTTGAAATAATGTTATGTTCCATAGTTTTCATTTTGTAAATATATAAACAGGACTACAAGTTTACAACGTCAAGATTTGCCATATATTTAATTATAAAATTTGACATTAAAAATTCAATCTACATTTAAATAATCACAATAAGAAAACGACTGAACATAAAATTATTTCTAAATCATGTCATATAACTGTATGTGTATATATTCTACAACATGAAAGATAAATTTTCACTTAATCATTTTCATATGTAACAGAAAAGCGAGAATGTTACATAATTTAAATATCAAATAGGTTCTATCTGAAATCTGATGATATGAAAATCACGAAAAAAATAATTAACTTAATAATTGCTTATGATAACATACAGCAGGGCTTGAATACCAAAAGTGCTCATTTAAAAAAATATATACAGTATATTTTAGTTTTCATATTGTAGTATCAGTAAAATTCAATGAAAAAATGTCTGATCAGTTCAGTAATAAATTCCTCTTCACCTCGGAAGGGGGAAGGGGGTCCACTTCCACTCCATATATTTTTTCGTAGGGTGAGCCGCTGGCACATCAGGACCCTTATCATATATTAAGAATTTCAAAAATATATACCTTATCACATATTTTAAGTAGAAAAGTATACCTAATCATATATATATAATGCAAACAAGTAATATCTTGTCATTTACTGGGATGAAAACAGAAAATGCTTTTTTTTTCAATAACAAAGTAGTGAATTACCTTTATCAATGTAGAAATGCCAAATGCTAATTGGTATCTCATTTTGGTGTTACATTTTGATCTTATACATAATCTCATCTGAAATTTCTATCCTTATCACATATTTTCATCACAATTTAATACACTTACCATATAATACAAAGCAAGAAAAAGGTACCTATTCCAGCGGCTCATCCCTATCTCATCACACATTGGAGTGACCCCCATCTCTTCACCAGCTGGAATTTTCAACATCATATTACAAGGAGATGTATAAAGATGAATAGAAATATTATATCACTTTCTTTATATAATGTGCAATGTTAAAATGAATCCATGATTCCAATTTATATTCCACAATTTTCTGTAAGTACACAAAATGTCACATGCAAGAGTTTCTCCATGTACAAATCTTTTCCTTTGTTTGAAATAAATGATTAGGAGCCAAAATCTCTTTTGTTAGGTCACATCTGATTGGTACTTTTCAAATGAAAGATAATATTTCATTAGCTGTGACCTTTTTTTGCCACAAACCTTAGTTCTGGCAACATTCTGTCTGCATTCCACAAGTTCTGGTAACATTTGTGGCAATATTGCCAGAAAGTTCCTTCTGGTGATAACAATATGTTGCCAGAATGTCACCAGAACAAAAGTTGTCGCCGCTAGCGTTAATATTAGAAAGAGTGCAAAACAACAGTTTTGGTGACAAAAAGATGTTGCCGCAATATAGCCGTAATATTGCGGTAATATTGCCGTAACAATTTTGCTTTGATAAAGGAACAAAGTCAAGATATCGATTTCCATTAGAGGTGTCTGAAAGAAAACATCCTGGAGACTTGTACGGACTTTGTCTCATTTGCATTTCTCCATATCATTTCATTGTTCATTGGTAGTAATAAGAAATGGAGCAAACATAATATTGATGTGAATAACAAAATACCGAAGTTCAAAATGACCCCTAGCACCGTTTTTGGCGGCCTTTACTGGCTAATTGTCCAACAATGCTACAACCATGTTTCTCTTCGCCCATATACGCGGATCGACAAAAAACAAATATTAACTGACAAGGTGTCCTACAGCTGCTTTCATCCGTTGCCAGACAAAACAGAATCATAGAAGACAATCACAACATACAAAACCACAGGGCACCCTTCGAGCCAATCGTAAGAAAACTTGGCATAATAAAAAGGTAAGATGTAAACAAAATGGTTAGAACAACATTTGGAGGCCACTAAAATAACATGCCAAAATTTGAAATATGAAAGTGCATCTATATGAGATTATTACCTCAAGAACAAGCACATTATAACTGAAACATATAGAAAGCATTATCTTTTTATAGACTTCACACTGCAGGAGATATAAACTTAAGTCTTAAATTAACAATAAAAGGCTATGGAGTAAATGCACTTGGAACATAGTGTTCACAAATACGTGGCAAAAACAAAATGTTCTTCATCTTGAAGTCACCATGAGGCCTTCAACAATAAGCTTTGCTTATACCTCATAGTAAGTTCTAAATAAACAAACATACAATTTACTGACAAAGCGTTCTTACAGCTGCTGTCATCCGTTATCTAACAACATCCCATTATACTTTCTGTTCTGATGACCTTTTCGAAATCCAATGATTCCAAAACCCTGGAAGCTGCAATCTGGTTGGTTGATTTGAAAGGTCATCAGAACAAAAAGTAGAATGTGATCACTACAAAACACTAAAAGTCTGAAACGGGCACTTTTTGTACTGAAAAGAGTACAGGTCGAGACTCTTTACAGTACTATATCAGACTGGTCGAGACAGGTCGAGAATTTTTCAGTACAGGTCCAGACTAGTAGAGACAGGTCGAGACTGGTTCATTGAATTTCAGACTGAATCAGACTTTGGTCGAGACTACTTTAGTAATATTCAGACAAGTTGAGACTGGTCAAGTACTTTTCAGTACAAAAAGTGCCCGTTTAGTGTTCTGTAGTGGATATTGTTTAATCTACCATGCAGTGAGTCCATGGAGCAATTGTTAGAACTTTTTAAACTAGATTGCACAGGACTTTAATGAACAAAATCCGGAAGGGAAGAACGGCAAAATAACAATATCTTACTAAAAAGGTCTAAATACAGCGTTTAAGAAACCAGGGTCTACAGCTGATCCTATCCTATTATTAATATTTCCTCAGTACAAATCAGATCTTCAGACAGAGAGGACGAAGTGATTAAAATGTTAGTGTTTCTGATCGACATAATATTTGTCCAGTTTAGAGGACTTGTATTTCAACATACTATCGGAACTCCAATGGGCACAAACTTTGCACCTCTTTTAGCCGATCTGTTTCTCCACTCATATGAAGCTGAATTCATCGTAGGGCTTCTTCAAAATAAAGATAAAAAACGGGCCCAGTCCTTTAATTTCAGCTTCCGTTATATAGATGATATTTTATTACTTAAAACAACCCTCGATTTGGTGATTTTCTTCATCTTACCTACCCAAAAGAGCTCGAAATTAAGGATACTACAGATAATTCCACATCAGACTCGTTCCTTGACCTTCATTTTGAAACTGACAACAGAGGTACACTACAAACTAGGCTATATGACAAACGCGATGACTTCACTTTTCCAATAGTAAATTTCCCTTTTCCTTGTAGCAACATTCAAAAAGCACCGGCATATAGAGTTTACATCTCCCAACTCATTCGCTACTCAAGGGCCTGTGGTCGATACAATGACTACCATGATAGAGCTCGGTTACTTACAAATAGACTACTAAAGCAAGGGTATGTTGCCCATAGCTTGAGGTCATCACTACAGACATTTAACGGTCGACATCACGATCTTGTGAACCGCTATGGGATATCTGTTTCCCAGATGACAACAGATCTTTCCCTTTGCCACGAAAGTTTGTTTTTCCTCTACTGGATCTGACTTCAATACCGGAGTTGACATGTTCAACACGGTGGGTGTCTTATAAGAAGCAGGAGATGCTTACTCTACCGGTGCACCTGATCTCACCCATTGTTTTTTATTGGGTCTGTGTTGTTCATTTTTGTATATATGTGTGTCTTCATTTTTTCTTTTCCGTGCCGTACTCATGTTGTGTCTTTGTTTCTTTGTTTTTCCGACGTTGCCATTGTCCTTGGATTGCTCGTTTTGGACTGACAGTAATAAGGATTGGGCCAGTTTTTTATCTTTATTTTGATGAAGCCCTTCGATGAATTCAGTCTCATTAAAGTGGAGAAACAGGTCGGCTAGGAGAGGTGCACAGTTTGTGTCCATAGGAATATCGATAGTCTGTTGAAAAACAAGTCCTCCAAATTTGACAAATATATTGTCAATCAGAAACCCTAACATTTTAATCACTTCTTATCAAATATACTCTGAATTCCATTATGAAAAAAAAGCTATCGAAGATTATATAAATATTATATTTACATGATGGGCTCATACCTTGTTGAGCTGCTTATAATTTTAAAAGTAAATAGAAATCTTTTATTTTATGTATAAACAAATTTTATAACAAGTAATGTTTTGACATCGTCTCAAGATCACATTAAAATATTGGTTTCCAAATTAAGATATTGTTATTAATAAACAAATAACTAATACCGAAGTTACTGTGAATTTATTTTCTGCATATGCGCATTTCGACAACTTATGTCTCTTTAGTGCAGATAAAATCTAAAAGTTTGGAAGACCATAAAATCAAATATATTAAAAAGCTGATAGAGAACAAATACCCAATATGATCTAAATGTAAAGCCTAAATCAGCTAAGGACAGAGCTTTGCATGTTGAAATAACGGCAGTACAATATCGAGAAACAAAGGATTGTTCATTACAAAAATCTAAGTCCAAAGTTGTCTTGAGAACACAGAAAACAATTACGCCACACAGCCACAAAATGCAGAAACAAAAACAGAACATTAAAAAGAAAGGCATTCACAGGGTGAAATCCGGTGAAACTGAGGGAGACATCAGGTGCACGGAAGGGTAAGCATGTCAAGTGTTATAATTGTTTCCCACTTTATATATTTTTCTAAGCTTTTTACTTTTCCGTTTGTTCTGTAATTCGACTTGCCTAACGCAAATTGGAAAAATATACCGAATCAAAGAAGCCACAAAAGGAAATGCAAAATAAAAATAAATCTACATAAATTTAAGGTTGTTCAATAAGAAGCATCATGAGGAGTTTTTTTTTGTATTTCTTATTTTAACTATCCCATGTATGAACCTAGCTTCAAAGAACTTGGCCAAAATGAGAAAACAGAAAAAATGACGCTAGACAGTCCCAAAATGGAGAAACAAAAATACAACATTCAAATGTAAGTGAGAAGCAAAGGCATTCACGGTGTGAACTTCCATAAAACTGAGACTGACATCAGGTGCTCCGGAAGGGTAAGCATGTCAAGTGTTATATTATGCTTCCAACTGGTGGACATCTGTGATAAGATGAAAACATGCCGAATACTGTGTTGAAGGGGGTCGTACAAGGACTCTTGTAACCAAATTTGGTTCTAGTTAGAAAGGTAGTTTAATTCAGAGATCTTTGAAAAGTTTCCAATAAGGTCAAATGGTTGCATTATGTGTTCTTTGGTATCAACACCCTGTTGGAAGTTATTTCAAAAGGGACCATCAAAGGACTTTGTGATAAAGTTTGGTTCCGAACTATGTTCCCCCTGCCAGCCATCTTAGATTAGATGCCGACATGTCGTTCTGTACTTTTGAAGGGACTATCCAAGTACTATTGTAATCAGTTAAGTCCTAATTCGTTCAGCAGCGTCGGAGATGTTTGAATTAGTTTTGCAATAAGGTACAATTGTAAACCTTTTCCCTGCTGGCATTTAACTTGGATTAAATGTGGTCATGCCGGACAAAATTTTTTAAAAGGACCACCCAGGACTATTGTAACCATGTTTGGTTTGATTGATCTAGTGACTTTAGAGAAGATGAATGTTTTTTGATAGTATGCACATGAGTCAAATGTTATATTATTTTCCGCTATGGCAAACATCTTGGATTATATGTATTTGTTCTCTATCAAATTTTACACATATTTCGGTTCATGGATTTCCAAATGTTTTGAAATAATCTGCACTGATTAGACATAAGTTAACGAATTGTGCATATGCAGAACCTAAATTCACAGTAACCTCGGTATTTTTTTATTTGTTATGTGGAAATGCCGGACACTATTTTCGAAGGGGACCAGCCGAGGATAATTGTGGTATGCCGAGCATTTTAAAATTTTTAAATTTTAAGAGTGGATAAAATATGGTAATAATCGGGATTAATATACATATAAACAAACCAGAAACTGGTAAGCATATACATTTTCTTGTTTTTAGAAGGAATATGGTAATAAATAAAACATTTGTGAATGTATGATATAAATAATTAAAAAGGTAATTCTTTTTCCAAATTTGAAATTTTACTGTGGTGTTAAAATTTTTATTCTGGTGTTCTTGTTTTGTCGCCCCAGACGTAGTCGGGACGACATATTGTTTTTGGTCCGTTTCTTTGTTATTATTAAGTCTCCCAAACGAAGTTTGGAAGACTTTTTGTTTTTGTTGCGTTTTTTATTAAGTCTCCCAAACGAAGTTTGGGGAGACTTATTGTTTTTGCTGTGTTTGTTATTTTTATTATTATTATGTCACCCCAAACGTAGTCGGGGTGACATGTTGTTATTCTACATTTCTTCTTCTTCTTCTTATTCTTCTTGTTCTTCTTCTTCTTATTATTATTATTATTATTCTTCCAATAATTCTTGTCCGAGCGATTATTTTTAAATGGCTGGATCAATTGATTTCAAACTTTGCACAAGGTTGGAACACCATCTGAAGTTATTCACAATGCGTCAAAAATTTTCAAAATGGCCGCCATTTCCAAGATGGCCGCCGAAATACGTCAAAATTTCAACATTGTCCAATTTCAACGAAATTTGATTTCTAGGTAGATTTTGACGCTGCAGATGAGATGGAATCGTCGAATGGGGAGTCTGGGGTGACATCGGCTATTGATTGCAATTGCAAATCTAGTTATTATTTTTCTTCTTCTTCCGTTTTCCGCCAAAAGTTTGTCCCACCCGTTTCTCGGAGACCAGTCATCCATTCTTTATGAAACTTCATACGATGATAGATACCGATGCCTAGATGATCTTTTTGGTCTTGGAATTTTCAAAATGTCGACCGTTGCCATGGAAATGGCAAAAAAGGAGGGAAAATCAAAGTGCTCAGAATTGGATGAAATTTTACAGGTAGGTTATCTAACATGTGTAGAATTGGGTTCCAGTCTCCAAGACTTCAAAATGGCAACTGGTGCCATGGAAACGGAAAAAAGGCGGGAAAATCCAAAGTGCTCAGAATTGAATAAAATTTGACAGGAAGGTTCCTTAGAATCTTTGGATCTCATCGAAAGCCTTTGAATTCTGATATGGGAGTTCGTTTGGGAGACTTCTTGTGTTTGCATCCAAACACAATTAATACTAGTTATTATTTTTCTTTCCCTTTCTTCTCGTCCCAATGAACTTGTCCGAAGCAGATCTCAGAGACATTTAGACATAGAGCTTTCAAACTTTGTAGGATATTAGCCCCATATATCTAGATGTGCAAACATTAAAAATTTTTTCAAGGGGTTCCATTAAGTGTACATTTGGGGGGCTCAAAAAGGGGTTGGGTCGTCCTATAGTAACCCTATGGGAAAATGAAATTTTGAATGATTTTCATCATATTCTTCACTGTTTCTCAAAAACTATAAAGACTAGATTCATGAAATTTCATGGGAAAGTTAAGGGTCATGTAAGAAATGGTTCCACAGCACTGGAAATTTCAAAATAAAAACCGTTGCCATGAAAACCATACCAAAAATGGAAATTTTGGGAAAATAGTACTTTCTGTTGATAATAGTATTTTGATTACAGCAATATGTATTACTTAGATTATAAGGGGAACCCCTGCTCAAATGTTTTTGGAAGTGGGTTTAAAATGATTGTAATGGATGGGGAAATTTCAAAATAACTATGGTTGCCATGGAAACTAGCCAAAAAACTTAAAAGTTTGAGAAAATCATAATTACTGTTGAATATTTTTAATTGTTGAATTTTTATTACAGCTATATGCATTACTTAGGATATAAGGGGAACCCCTGCCCGAATTTGTTTTGAAACAAGGTATGAAATTTGATTTAAAGGTTAATGGTGCATTTGGTTGCCTTGGAAACTGCAAGAAACCTTTAATTTTTAGAAAAATGGCTTTCTTCTGCATGTAATAATTTGATTTCAAAATACAAAAAACTACTGTTGCCATGGAATCCATACCAAAAAAAATTGGAAATTTTGGGAAAATAAGAGTTTCTGTTGATAATAGTATTTTGATTACAGCAATATGTATTACTTAGATTATATTAAGGGGTACCCCTGCCAAAATTTTTTTTTTGAAGCGGGCTTAAAATAATTGTAATGGATGGGGAAATTTCAAAATAACTCTGGTTGCCATGGAAACAAGCAAAAAAACTTAGAATTTTGAGCAAATCGTAATTACTGTTGAAAATTAAATTGTTGTATATCTTTTACAGTTATATGTATTACTTTGGATAAAAGGGGAACCCCTGTCCATTTTTTTTTTTTGGAACAAGGTAAGAAATTGGATGTACAGGTCAATGGTGCATTTGGTTGCCTTGGAAACCCAGCAAGAAGCCTATAATTTTAAGAAAAACGTGCTTTCTTCTGCATGTAATAATTCGATATCAGCAATATGTATAAACTTATTTATAAGGGGAACCCCTGTCCAATTTTTTTTCTTGAGGGAGTCTTGTAATCCGATATGGTAGCTCGTTTGGGAGACTTTTGTGTTTCGCTGCTTGCGAACATAGTTAACACTTGTTAATATTACGCTTTCTTTCTTCCACCTCTTTTTGTCCGGCTTATATCTCAATGATGCCTGGACAGAAATCATTCATATTTGGTACAAAGTTGGAACACTATCTGGAGGGGTGCATGCAAGTAAAAAATTTTTCAAAGTCGCCGCCATTTTCAAGATGGCGACCAAAATACGAAAAATTCGAAATTCGTCCAATTTCAAGGAAAATTTAAATTTTCTCAATCATGCTTGGACAGAATTAAATCATATTTGGTACAAAGTTGGATCACCACTGGAGGTGTGTATGGAAGGAAATGTTTTTTTCAAAATGGCTGCCATTTCCAAGATGGCCGCCAAAATACGTCAACGTTGTCTGATTTCAACGAAAATTGATGTCTAGGTAGATTTTGACGCTACGAACAAGATGGAAGCACCGAATTGGCTGCCAGGGGCGACATCAGCTATTGCTTGCAATTGCAAATCCAGTTCATATTTGTTATTTGTTTTATCTTTGATGACTTGTCTCAATTTGTGTAAAATTTGCACTGTCGTGTTTTCTGGATTTAAAAAATTCGCCTTTTGCCTTGGCAGTTGTTTGCTGATATATATCTCAAATGTATCTCAAATAAACGATGAAAGGATATGGAGTAAATGTACATGAGACAAAGTCTCTACGAATACATAGGAGAACCAAGCAAAGGAACAAGGATTCCAAGTCACCATGAGACATTCAACAATGAGCTATGCTTTGTGAAATATGACTCAGAATCACAGAAAAATACAGTGCATCCTCATTATATGGCCACCTTGGGACCAGGGAAAACTTTGGCGATAAGCGAGGTTGGTGATATATCGAGAGAATAAATTACAGCAAATTTTTGAAAAAAAATATTTGGCGATAAGCGAGGGATAGCCATTAAAGAGGGGTGGTATCACAAGGGAGCACTGTACACAGAGGAAGCAGTAATTAAATGTCAGAGTTTCTGATCGACAATATGTTTGTCTAGTTTGGAGGACTTGTTTTTCAACAGACCATTTGAATTCTGGTGGCAATGGGCTGTGCGCCTCTTTTGGCCGATCTGTTTCTCTGCTCTTATGGGGCCAAGTTTATTGAAGGTCTTCTTCAAAATATAGAAGAAAAGCTGACCCAGTCCTTTGGTTTCGGCTTCCGTTGTATAGATGATGTTTAATCACTGGACAAACCCCGCTGTGATGACTTCCTTCATCTTGTCTATCTAAGGGAGCTCGGGGTTGGGGATACTGCGGTTGCTTCCGCATTGGCTTCGTTCCTTGGTATACATCTTAAGGTCGGAAACAGAGGTGCACTGCTTGCTTGGCTGTATGATAAACGCAATGACTTCACTTTTCCAATAGTCAACCTCCTTTTTCTTTGTAGCAACATTCAAAAAGCACCAGCATCTGGAGTTTACACATCATGACTCATTCGCTACTCAAGGGCTTGTGGTCGATGTGACTTCCTTGATAGAGTTCATATGCTTACAAATAAACTACTTAAGCATGACTATGTAACCAAAAATTTTAAGTCATCACTACAGAAGTTTTACGATCAACATCATTATTTTGTGGATTGCTGTGGAATGCCTGTTTCCCGGATGACAGCATATCTTTCCCTTTACAACTAAACTTTGTTTTTCCTCTGCCGGATTTGACTTTGCTGTTGGAGTTGGCGAGTTGGACACAGTGGGTGTCTTGTTGGAAGCAGGGGGTCCAGGCAGGGGGTGCTTGCTCTGTCTGTGCACCTGATCTCGCCCGTTGTCTTTATTGGGTCCATGTTGTTCATCTGCATGTCTGTCTTCATTTTTCTTTTTTGCCCCATACTCATGTGGTGTCCTTGTTTCTGATGTTGCCATTGTCGATGGATTGTTCAAAGTATTTTTTTACATCTAAGTTAGTTCGACCCTATTAAAAATATCAGACAGAATTTTTTTACTTTTAGATATTTTGTAGGTCTCAGTCTATTTGTTCAAAAAATAAAATAAAAATGATTTGTCACTGATCATGTTTTCCTGTTATCAGACTTTGAAAATCAGGCAAAAATTTAGTATTTTTAAGCAACATTTACAAAAAATATATAGAGAACTGTGGAAACATGCTTATTATTTAGCTTTCATGTGAAATAAATATCAGGTAGAATTTTTTTATTTTTTGATTTTTCAGAGATATATACTTCAGCTATATGATGAGCTCATAAAATCTATATATGTCACCGTTTAATTAAGAGAGATATTTGATATAAGTACCAAAACAGACAATATTTACAGGAAAAAGGAGGTAATTGGCAGGAAAGTGTATGTTAATCTATTATGACGTCACAATGAAAAGGCCTATACAGGAATATTCCGGCTTGAAAATCAAGTAAATTCCGCATCCAATTCGTGTTTAGCAAATGCACCAATCAAATGTGCCGTGTATTAGTGTCGATCTACCTTAATATCAAATCTGTATGTAAATTGATTTCAATCTATGAAAAGTAAAATATGCTATGCATTCGTTCGTTCAGAGGATGTATATAATTGACCATTTAATGGCAATGTCATTTGTTTTCTATGCAGTATAGAAATGGAAAGGTTATAATCAACGGATGACATCAATTATTGCTCACTTCAGATAGAAAACAACGGCAGTAAAATACAGAAGGAACAAACAACAAGATTACATAAATCAAAGTCCAGAGATAAGGCAAAAGCAAGAACATGAAATGAACTTTGGGGGGGGGGGGATGGGTTGGAGATGGAAGTAGTAGTATATCTTTAAGGATGAATAGAAAACAAACTATCTATCAAAAATAATCTCTTTATATTAGCAAAAATACAATCACTCTTGGTATAATAAACAATAATTTCTATAACAACCTAAACATAATCTCAACATGTTGAATTACAAGCTCACAAATACTTGTGTAATGTTTAAAATGGTCGATGAAATAATGATATGCACAAGCATAATTATGTAAAAAATAAAAACATGCAGCTGGTTCTTTTCAAAAATTACATTGAAAGGAATATCATTAATCCAACAAGACATTTAATGAATGTTAATATGGTAAGATAGAACAAAACTACAATTTTTCAGAGAATCAATCGAGGCTTTCTGAATATTTGCTTTTTTGGGACGACCTAAATAAATTCCTAACATAAGGCATAACAAGTGAAGTATATCTGTATTCTTTACATCATATAGCCCAAAAATTATACAATAATCAAGATGTCTTCTTCATATAAACAAATTACCAAAGTTACTAATAATAATGTTTCTGCATGTGCACATTTCGATAACTTATGTATCTTCATTGCAGATCAAAGTATTTGGAAATCAATAAACCGAAATATATGTGAAAGCTGATATAGAACAAACTAGAGCATGTCGAAACTGGCATTGTCGGAAGGGCCCTGCAATTTTGATCCTGAAACTCTGGGCAGAAGTAAAAATCAGATGAGTGTTGATTCAAATTCTGTTTGACACACTAATGTGTTGATACAGTAATTCGCTGGATGCAGTGATTTCTTGAAGTTTTACCAAACTATATCATTTCTTAGCTTCAGACTAAATATCAAGTCATTTAAAGTTAAAAATCAAAGTATCACCAAAACAGAAGTAATTCAGTGACAAACCTATAAGTCACTAACACAATACAAATCATCATTTCCAAGCTTCAGACCAAATTTCAAACCATTCCCTATTGTAGAAGCCAAGAAATCTGTGACGAAAATTTTGTTGATAGTAAAAAATCAAAGTATCGGCAAACAGGAAGTAGAGGCCCGACAATGTTGAAAATTGCTTACACAATACAACTCATTATTATCAAGCTTCAGACCATATTTCAAATCATTCCTTATTGTAGAAGCGAAGAAATCTGTGACAAAAATTTTGTTCATAGAGAAAAATCAAAGTATCGGCAAACAGGAAGTGGATACCCGACAAACTTGAAAATTGCTTACACAATACAAGTCCTCATTTCCAAGCACCAGGCCAAATTTCAAATCATTGCCTATAGTATAAGCCAAGAAATCTGTGACGAAAAATTTGTTAAAAGTAAAAAAATCAAAGTATTGGCAAACAGGAAGTAGAAGTCTGACAAACTTGAAAATCACTTACACGATACACCTCATCATGTCAAAGCTTCAGACCAGATTTCAAATCATTCCCACTTATACAAGCCAAGAAATCTTTGACGAAAATTTCGTTCAGAGAAAAAAAAACAACAAAGCATCGGCAAACAGGAAGTGGATACCCGACAATCTTGAAAATTGCTTACACAATACAAGTCATCATTTCCAAGCTCCAGACCAAATTTCGCATCATTCCCTATTTTAGAATCAAAGAAATCTGTGACGAAAAATTTGTAAAAGTAAAAAAATCAAAGTATCGGCAAACAGGAAGTGGAAGTCCAATAACTTGAAAGTTGCTTACACAATACAACTCATCATTTCCAAGCTTCAGACCAAATTTCAAATCATTCCCACTTATACAAACCAAGAAATTTTTGACGAAAAAAATTGTTGATGGACGGACAGACGGACAAAGTGAAAACTAAAGGGCACCCGCATCTCGATGCGGGCCCCTAATTACCAATAGGATCTAAATAGTGAAGCCAAAGTCAGCAAGGGACAGAGCTATGTATGAGAGAGATACTCCTTAGTTTTTTTAAAGCATCCTTGAGAAAAGGGACATAAAACATAAACTCTTGCTATATCTCTTTCAATAAAATTAGGTTTCAATATTTTTCTCCCATTCACAAATATATGAAAAATAAATATGTCAAGAGAAATTAATGTCTTTGTCAGTTTCAACGATATTTTTGTCCAATTATCTGAAACTAATGTGTTATTTTTTACAACATAATAATTACATGTTAGCAAAAAATCATGCAACCAACATTTTTAACACTTTCCCTTCTGGTGACTACTTATCTTGTAATGCTGTGTTTGTATTAAGTATTAATGTCAACCACAGATCTCCATACATCCAGATTCTAAACCTTTTAGGTTTTTTCCGTGACTGAAAACCAAAAGTTCGCAACTTATATTGGCATCTGTTTTTAATTTTTCATTTGTGGTAATTACAGCCGTTTCAGATTGTCTTCACTGCCAAAAACAGAAATTTGCTTGAAAATGAGGAGGGGGGAGTCAGTACCATAGATGATTATTTCAAGTGGAAAAGAGCTTGAAATTTCAATTGTTTTGCTTGATGATATTGAAAAATGATGTCAAAGCACTGATGCTGATGGAGTTTTTGCAAACATCAAAAGCCTAGCTATAGGCTAAAACTAAATTTGAAAAATTTAGAAATCAATGAATTTTGACACTACTGGTTTTCTGTATTCTTCTTGCAGACCAATCACAGTCATAGACAAAAAAGGTGAAATTTTCTAGCAATAATACTACATATTTTACATCAATTTCAGCAATTCAGGTCGACTTCTGTGGCATAAACACATTAAAAACTTACCAACTTTTGGTAGGGGTGGGCTTTTCTCTCTTAGACTTTAAGCAGAATAAAATAATGTAGGTGGTTAGGTTCCTACAATGCCTTGGGTGAAGTTAATAAAATATAAGAAAAAAATGAACATTTAGCAACCACAGAGTTTAATTCATTTTTGAACAACATTGGTTCAAATTCATAATAAATACACATAACAATATATTATGCCTTGAAAGGAGACAGTCTGTACATTTCTTAACACATCTTTAATCCACCTCAAATTTTTGATTCCACAGAATCATACTTTTACACAAGATTGCAGTACAATAATATCTCTTTTGGTGGGACAATAATATTTTTGAGGACAATATTGATATACACATGTAATTGAAAGGTTTCAAATCATCCACATGATACCCTCTGCTTTCATCTGTTCAATGCAAATTATTTTTTGCAAATTGATATCTTTTTTCATTTGAATAAATTCCACAGGGAATGTTTCATCAATAATATACAATGTATTGTGTTGTTCATAACCATATCAAGACATTTCGGCAATTGGCCTTCGTCAGTTTTCACTATATCGCACTGTCCTACATGGTGGCTTCTTCTTTTGCTATTACTGACATAATGTTTTACTTGTGACAATAGTATGACGTCACAATTTATCAGGTTCAATGACGTCATAAAGGGAGTTTCTGTTAAGACATTTCATCTGTTTTTATGTTTGCACCAAATGGTCTGATGGTATTCAGTTTCTACATCCACCTGGCTTCTATATGTTTCCTATAATAAGGTGACTTATCGTATATCTGTTAAATTACTTGAACAGTCAGGACTTGACTTCCAAAATGGTATATAAAGTGTGATATAGTGAAAACTGATGAAGGCCAATGGCTGAAATGTCTTGATACCGTTATGAAGAACACAATATACCTTTCTTTCATTTCTACATCTCATTTAGACACATTTGAAAAAGCACTATGGAATTTTTTTTTTTAAATTTAAATTATTTTGTCTTAGTTTTTAACCAATTATAATGTGATGACAAATCAAAAGAAATACTTATCCAACCAAAATTTTGATATCTTTCATTTAAAAATTCGGCACATGGATTTTATGGCATAATGTACTTTATTTGATCTATACACATATCAACTCGAAATCTAAATAAATGTTTGAGCTCTAATTATATCTAAACTGACCCTCATACTTCTTTAAGAATAATTTTACAAATGTCTGTTTCAATGCTATTATCAGAATGTTTAATTCTCAAGTAATAATCATAAAAGCAATATTTTTTTTTACTTCTCTTCTCAATTTAAAATATCTACTGATAGAAAATTTCAATCTTAAAATGAATTGTTTTGTGTTTTCAGTATTCCATGAAAAATATCAAGAACTAAAAGGATTATTTTAAATATTTTGCATTATTCTGTGTCTTGAAGATAAACATAAGTAACATTACAAAAACAAGACTTTGTCAAAAAAAATAGACCCTGGTAACATTCATATTTTTTCTCATTAATATAAAATTCATTCTATTATACATGTAACTTAACAGTTAACATTTAAACATCTTTAAATCACTCATTCATATAAAGAATATATTACTAATTATTGTATTTTCATTTCTCTCGATTTGTAAGCAAAATAAATAATAATCACTATCTAAAAATACATCCATAAAATACAAGTATCCCTTCACCATACACTCTGTGCTCAATCTAATTATCTTCCTAAAAAGTCTCTTTTATTCTAAAAAAAATATAACAGACAAAGAAATATAAAAATAATTACTTGAAATATGTAAATTCATAACTTTGGACACAAATTTAATTCACTAAAACAAATTCAAAGCAAATTTCTGCATCAAAACTATAGAAGTAAAATCCTTCAGGAAAATAAATGCATGAAGATTAATAAAAGAAGTATTCATTTCTTCTGTATGGCCGTTTCTTTTCCACTTGTTTCTCATGAAACAGTAGTGGATACCTAATATCTGCTGACATAATCTAAATGCATAATTTTAAAAACAGCAAAATTTACCCCTAAGGTTACCAGGGAACAAAACTAAAATCTAACACACAGTAACAGAGAAATAAAGATGAAAGCTTTCTATATTTGTCTGTCTTTTTTAATGCCACTGAAAAAGAGCCAGGCTTGAAATGTTTGGTCCTTATTGTAAGCCTGCATTTCACATATTTCTAGATTTTAAGTAGGTGTTATATTTTGTTCTTGTACTTTAATTACTCTCCCTAAGTGGTTTATATCATTGCAGTTATTGCATGAATATTGGGGAATATTGTTCTGAGTAGAATTTTAAATTTCACCAGCTTGTGAGTGAAATATATATACTGCCAGGGTCAATTTTCCCCAATATTACATATGGCAAAGTTTCTTGTCAATTTCTTTGGTTGAAACGGTCACATGATTTTAAGAATAATTAGTGTTTTATCAGCTTTGTTTCTATTTATATGTACATTGACGCCATATTTCTATTTTTAAATATATTGACAATGTTTCTATTTTCAGTTATATTGACGCTATATAAGTAGATTTATATTTAGTTGGACTTTAAAAGTCTATATTTTTTTCACAGAGAAAGATTCTATAAATTTTTTTTTAGAGTATAGATAATGTTTTACAAATATCAATAATTAAGGGGTGGCAATATTAAACCAATTAAAATGATAAAAATCTATTTAATATTTGTCACATGGTATTTTCGGTGCACTGCATGTAAACAGAAAAAAAATTGCTTGGTTCTTTAATTGAAAATAACAGATGTGTCAGCATTTATTTATCCTTTACACTCATGCAACAACCAAAACACTCACTTTTGGTGTGCAAATCCACCTCGGCCTTCAACCAAAGCTTCTATTTCGAAAAAAATTATAGTGTATTGGTAAAACCGGACTCTACAAAAATGTACCAGTACATGAGATACCACGAAAACTACATTATGTAATATAACAATGATGGACCTTTTTTCTGTCAATTTGTTATATATGGAGCTGTTAAGGATATAGTGACCTCGGACTAGGTCCTCGGTCAAAATAAGCATAACAGGTCTGTATATAACATATTGACCTCATTAAAAGTCCATAATTGATAAATATTTATGCAATAACCCTATACAATAAAATGTTTTATCATATACTTAGTTAAAATATGATTAAATTTTACCCCTAGATAAAACCAGATTATTTCAACAAAAATTGACAGAACGGGCTGATATGACATCGTTATCAACTGCTTCCGGTTTTTATCGCATGCCTTTCCGTGACAACTTGCAAGCTTTAACACACGCAAATTCGTGTATTTCCGTAAAACGAAAAACATTGCACACAATATCGTCATATCAGTTAAAGTATAATAACAAAATACTTATACTGCATTTTATAAAAATTAATCTGAGATGAAAATTTCTTTTACTGTTGAAGTACATGATAAAAATATCATTACATGTCATTTTTTATAACACATCCTTCATTAGTCCGCGGTCAAAATCATCCCTCGAGCCTGGTGGCTCTTGGGCTGATATAATGACCTTGGGCTGATAAAGGGTGTCATAATTACAATTTACTCAGGCTTTTAAAACTGAAATCTTTACATGCTTTTCATCTTGGGTACAATAACCTATTGGAGCTTTCACTTAAGAACATAAATATGAGACAGATCATCACAAAAAATGAACAATGTTGTCAAATTGAGAAATTTTTCTTTATTCTTATAGTAGTTTATATACATATGTATGTACATGTATATTAAACAGCACTTAATAAACAATCAATAAAAATAACTATCAAAATTTAACTATTATAAAACAAAGACACATCAAAATAATAATTTCTACATCTAAGATAAATATACTAAATCATGTTATACCAAAATGAATGTACATGTATAAAGATATGCAAATTTATGATATAAAAATAGATATGATAAAAATATATAAATTGAGCATGTCATGTTCAGCACTATTAAACAATGTTTCATGGTGATATAATATTATTGCATAAATACTGTGGAAATACTCTCATTCATGGACATCATTTTTCATGGTTTAAATAAAAATCACTGTTTCGTGGATATGTAAATTCATGGTTTTGAATTTTATGCATTATGCATTAGACTTAAGGGGTAAATGCACTTCGTTGGGAACTTAATTTTGTGGATATAGGGAACCATAACATCTATGAAAATTGCAACCAACGAAAAAAAGTGATTTAACAGTATACATAAACATTAACCAATTATTGTGTAGCAAAGTCTTACACAAAAAATTCTAACATACAATGTAAATGGTGGGACTTCATTATTTCGAGTGCAAAATGGGGAAACACTGTGTACAATTTTTTAGTTTTTTCACTACCAAGGATTATATGTATATTAAACAAGAGGCTCTCAAGAGCCTGTATCGCTCACCTGGGTCCTGCAGCACTATAATTCCCAATTGATGGTCCATCTTTGGTGGCGTATGTACATAAAAATCGAAAACTTTTTATAAAATTTAACTAGACATCAGTGAGATGGTATCCATCTCTGTGGGCCCCGCTCCAAGTGTGACCTAGAGGTCAAGGGTCATCAAATATTGTCCGTGACATGTCACCTTGAAGCAATCTATCCACATACTAAATATCAAAAGCCTATCTCAAAAGAATAAAAAGTAATAGCCCAGACACGACTTTGTCATTGAAAAAGCATGAATGTGATCCTGAGGTCAAAGGTCAAGGTCAGAGGTCACCAACCAAGGTATGCGACACATCATCTTGGGGTGATCTATCTACATGCCAAATATCAAAAGCCTATCTCAAAAGAGAAAAAAGTTATAGCCTGGACATGACTTTGTCATTGAAA
>MJUU01016216.1:0-17591 GCA_002080025.1 Modiolus philippinarum | reverse complement strand
ACATATTATGGGTTCCCTGCTGTACACTCAACATAGACTAAACAATGACAGCACCATCTTGATCAAGTACAGTTTGAAATTTAATTCTAAAGAAGATACCTGAATGAAAGGTTTGTGAATGCTGACAAGACGCAAAAGCTGAAAAGACCTGAGCAGCAACAATACCCTGCTCTTTATGGAGATAATAATTCGTCCAAGAAGCACACGAAGACATGAAAACGATGATCTGTGCCAAGTTCTTTGTGCAACAATGCATCTCAATTCGCGCTATGATATACATTCTAATGCAATTGAAAAATGACTGTTATGCATTGTAAATACTCAAATGACATTATCTCAAGTTTTGTTTGACCAAACTCTGATCAATGGCAATTAACACGCAACACCCTGGACTGAACATTGTTGGACGAACGGCAATCGTTGAACAGATCAACACCCCTGCCTGATCCTATTTCGAATTTAGTCAATTCCAACCCCGATCGTTGCACAAAATATCGTCCGTTTCGGAATATGCACCTTGACAACTGTTTCCAGGTAATATTTTGTATTTACCGATGTACGACTTCTGCAACATTTTGTTTTGAGTCGGCCATTACATGTATACCGAACGCGGACCTCGGAGAAGACACTGCAAAAGTATAATGGAACAGCCAACGTGGAACAGCCATACTTTTCCATTCATTGATAACTAGAAATGTAAACAAACATTACGTCTTCCGTAGATTGAAAATAATGGACTGTTGTTCTCGACGGCTAATGAATTTAATTTTTTATTTCCAATGCGTTGTTCTTTTACGATTTATTTCAAAACAGCCACATCGTTTCATTGAGGGTTCCTGGGAAGTACGCCATTCATACAAATGTAAATAAAGGCATCGGTCTTCCATATTCATACATCTACACACAAAATTTTATGAATGGGAAATTCATTCTGTGATTAATTAATGAATTCGGGCACCATTTAAGTGTTGAAAAGTTCAGGCAATCAAATTAATGTTCAATGAAAATAGACTATTGAGTGTCAGAGTTTTTTATGAGATCAGAAAGATGTGTATGAGAGTTCCTGAAAAGGATTCTTTTAGCATGGGTATGATCACTAATGTTTGATTGCGTGAGGTTGGTCACCTGGGTCATAACATAGGATAGAATTCTATCCTTTGGAAAGACACTAATCCAAAAATCAGTCAATCGGAACCACGCTCAAACTTGATCTATAACTCATGGAGGTGGACTCACATACCAAATACTAGGACAACACCTGCAATGGTGTAGAAAAACACTGCTGAAAACTGATATTTTATTCAAATTTCCTGAGTCAAATGCCAATAACTCCATCAAAAATCAGGGCACCATAACCAAACCTTCACTTGACCTGTAACTCATGAAGGTAAACTGTCATATCAAATATGAGATCACTAACTGCAATGGTTTAGAAATTAACTGCCGAAAACTATTAATTTACTAAAATTTTCAAAGTCAAAGGCCCATAACTCTGTCAAAAATCAAAGGATCGGAACTAAACTTATATTTGATCTGTAACTCATTGAGGTGGACTCGCATACCAAATGTTAGATCAATATCTGCAATGGTTTTGAAAAAGAATGCGGAATGGTATTTTGCTTAATTTTTCGAAGTCAAAGGCCAATTACTCCATCAAAAATCAGTGGATTGGAACCAAACTAAAATTTGATCTGTACCTCATTGATATGGACTCACATACCAAATATTAGATCAATACCTGCAATGGTTCAGAAAAAAGTGCAGAAAACTGATATTTTGCTAAAATTTTCTAAGTCAAAGGCCCATAACTCCATCAAAAATCAGTGGACCGGAACCATCTGTAACTTATAGAGGTAGACTCACATACAAAATATGCGATCAATACCTGCTATGGTTTAGAAAAAAAGTGTGGAATACTGATGTGGGACTGAAGGACAGATGGACGGATGGACGGTAGGTGACTAAAAAGCAGGATAAGCATTACATTTCTATAAAGTATTGAAAATATTTGGCTAAATATCAGACAAACAATCTTTCCCTGTAAATAATAGAAACAATGGTCTTTCATTCAAGAAATAATTCAGTAATTTAGCTGTAATTGTGACTTGTAAGAAATTCAATTTTAAAATCTTTGAATAATAAAAAGTAATCATTTAAAAAAAAGTAATTTAAATTTTAATCAAAACAGTCATTTGGTGACAATTAAAAACACTTCATTTGGTGAATTATTGAGTTTTGGATATTCAATGAATATAGTTACTCATATGTAAATCAAGTCCAGAATTTATTAATTAATAGAATGCTTCTTCAATGTGTAAAACTCGGACCACTCCTTTAAGTTGGACTATTATCAATATTCCAATGGTTGTTATTGCAACAAAAGTGTAGTTGTACAAATAATCCAAATTTTAAATCCAATAAAAACACTCACCTTTTCTGCAGAAACTATATCTTTCTGTACATTAACATTAATATCACCAAGTAACATCATACCCTTTGTATGGTCTGGGTAAGCCTAAAATATAAAATCTTTACATTGTCATTGCTTGTAATATGTATGTTAAAGTTAAAGTATGTTTCAGAGTAATTAATTGAATTAAAGTGCTTTGTAAGAAAAGGGGTAGTCAAGATCCCTGAGCGTGCAGCGCGAAGGCATTTTAACCACCCCTTTTCTTACGAAGCACTTTAATTAAATTAATCACTCTGAAACATACTTTAACTAACTTAAAGACCGTGCAATTTATTTAATATACAGAATTTTATATGTGAAAAAATGAATACTGACATCCCGCCATCAAAATAGAATCTTCTACTCATGTATATTCATCAGTTTATTAAGGCTATATGCATCAAATAGTTAATATAATGTATTTTTTGTTCTACATGTGGAAAAGTTGTCTTTTATATTGATCTTGTGTCAATTATTTGTTTACTTTTATTATATAAATTCCTATTAGATTGTATTTGAACAAGTGTGGACCCAAATTGATGTCTCGCCCGTCCCTACTTGGTCGCAAAACTGATGTGAAAACTCAAACTGACTAATTCAGAAAACTTAACATGTTGGCTGACAAAAGCAATATAGCAAACTGTTATATGAATAACCAAAAACCAAAATTCCAAATATCAGTGACCTACCACTGATATAAATACTGGAGAACCAAACATGTTCACTAGACCGTGAAAATGAGGTCAAGGGCTAAAGCCAAATAGCAGGATGTCATGTTCCATCTAAGACAAACCCACATACCAAATATAATTGACCATACATTAATAGATACTTGAAAACTCAACATGCTCACTGAACAGTGAAAATGAGGTCACAGACAAAAGCCATATAGCAGACTGTCATGTACTACCCAAGACCAACCTATATACCAAATATCATTGACCTACCACTTATAGTTACTTAGAAAATGACATATTCGCAAAATCTTAACATGCTCACTAGACTGTGAAATTGAGGTCAAGGACAAAAGCATTACAGCAGATTGTCATGTACTACCTAAGACAAACCTACATACCATATATCATTGACCTAACACTTATAGTTACTGAGAAACAAAACTAAGCACAATCAAAGTGCTTGAAGCACTAAAAGGTATCTTTGCTACTGATGTACCTGCTTTCTTTTGGGTTCAGTGCCTGTGCCTTAACACAGACTGCAAATTATAAAATCATCTGACAGTATGAAATAATACATGACCATAAATTACAATCAACATTAGATAAAATATCAAAGTTCTTAAGGGAGCAACCATTTGATTTTTAGGGGTGGGGTTGGGCAAGGAGGGAATTCGAAAAAAAAAATCCAGGATCAGAAATTTGGTGAAAAAAATTATCAGGACAGGAGGACGCTGAAAAAAAATAACCAGGATGACATATATGAAGCAAAATTTCTGGCTTGGACCAAAGAAAATGACAGGATTGCTTCCAGTGAGAAAAAAATGTCAGGCTCAAAGATTAATGAAAAAAATATCCAGGATCAGATCTTACTTCCTTGCCCCCCCCCTTAAAAATCAAATGGTTGCTCCCCAAGATACATTTGCATGACACAAGAAAACTCTAAATTACAAATTTCAGCAGTGAACATTACCCCTTTTCTTTGCTTTTAAAATCAATACCATTTTTTTTTCAATAATGCTGTGTTAATTTTTTGTACTGACTTCAACCAAAGCCCTCAGTCTAACAGGTTTATTCTCTAAATCTTGTCACAAGGAAATTTTAGAATACTTAAAATTTATTCAGTTTATGAAGTCAGACTGATAAAAGCCTGTTTTTTACAGGGGCAGGTAGGATGTACCTGCCAATGCTTTACAATCTATAAGATCCAGAACTGGAGTGTTTTTTTCAGTCCATGAAAGAGATGATTTATCCCATCTCAGAACCAACAGCATACTGGGAGGTTTTTAACGTCTTTGACTACCTTTGTAGGTCTCACACGGACGATCAGCATAGTTCAGAAGACAATGAATTGTTATAACAATACAAAAATTTTACTACAAAACTGTAATTACCTATTTTTAATTTCAACAAAACAAAAAGTATTGTAGAAATATCCCAGGATATTGTTAAAAACAGTAACATACAAAATTTTCAAAAAATATTACAACAATTTGGGGGGATTTCGGTGTTAGCAGAAAAATCTTTGGGCAACAATTTATAAAATGGAAAATTACACAAGGGAGGTAATTAGTGCATAAATAAATACGGTCCTATAAAAAATAAATTAAATATGTTGATGTTAATGTTGACTGATTGCTATATAAACAATAAATGTCCTTGTGTTGACTCAATCAACACAATTAATCAGTCATGTTATCCTGTTATAGTGCTTCTGAAGACAGAGAAGTAGTTTAACAACCATGTGCAGACATTTGTAAACAAATTGTGAAGACATCGTGTTCCTCCCATAGGTGCCTAATGATGAGTTTGACCTACAACTTACAGTTATTGAGATATGCATCTAATCAGAGAAACTTAACATGGTCACTAGACCGTAAAATTGAGGTCAAGAACAAAAGTTATATGCCAGACTGACATGTACTACTCAAGACTAACCTATATACCAAATATCACTGACCTACCACTTACAGTTATTGAGATATGGACCACTGGACCAAATATGATGTTCCTACATCAAAACGTTTTCAAAATATCCTGTATATAGTAAAAGTTAACGCCGTCGCCGTCATACTTTGCACGCCTATGTCTCGCTTTCCGCGACTTTTGTCGCGGGTGAGACAAAAATTACCTGAGTTATCGATCTGTTGTCATTTTAAATATATTTTCTTACATCTGTTCATTAACTTGCGATCGTAGTCGCAACAGTTTATGAAGGTTGTTTGATCACCTTGATATTAAAGAAAGGTAGAGTAGGTTCGATCCTTGGACCGGGGAAATTTTTCCCACATGAAACTTAAACTTCATCTAATATTAAGGTGAAACATAGCATATGTGAATGAATATGCATAAAAATTAATGAGGTCAATAATTCGGGGTAAGTAAATAATTTGAGGTAAATTATAAGTTAAAGTGCTTCGAAATCGAGAGACTCAATGGAAAGACAAAAGAAAGATGGAATAGTCCAAGGCATTTACAAGAATTAAAGTGTCTTGAATAACAAAAGAAATGCTCATAACAGGTCTTTAAAATCAATAAATCTATTATAAGGGCTGTTCCAAAAATAAATATACATGTATAGGGTTTGTTGGAAAGCACTTTTAACCCTTAATATGCTGAATAAAACATAGGTAATCAAGGATTACAAAGTTTGCCTCGTTATGGCACGTTGTCGCAGCAACCAAATTTTGCCTGGATACTGACATACTATCAAAACTGCATGCACATGCACACATGCAAGATGATCCTACTATGTACAGTACCTGAGATCTGATCCCTGACAAGAACTTGACCAAATTTTGCCTGGATGCTGACCTACAATCAGAGATGCATGCATGTGCAAGGTTAGATGATCCTACCATGTACAGTGACTGAGATATCAACTCAGATGTATACTCAAATGTAAGTCAGTCAAGCGGAAAATGTAGGTCAAACTGACTTAATTTTGCCTGGAGTTAACCTACCATCAGAGATGCATGCATGTGCAAGTTTAGATGATCCTACCATGTACAGTGACTGAGATATCAACTCGGATGTAAACTCAGATGTAAGTCAGTCAAGCAGAAAATGTAAGTCAAAGTGATCAAATTTGCCTGGATGCTGAATTACCATCAGAGATGCATGCATGTGATCCTACCATGTACAGTGACTGAGATCTGAACTCAGACGTAAACTTGAATGTAAGTCAGTCAAGCGGAAAATGTGGGTCAAAGTGACCTAATTTTGCCTGGATGCTGACCTACCATCAGAGATGCATGCACATGCACAGTTAGATGATCATACAATGTATAGTTACTGAGATATGAACTTGGATGTAAATTCAAATGCAAGCCACTCAAGCTGAAAATATAGGTCAGAGAGACCTAATTTTCTCGGAGGTTGTGAGATAGCCCAAGATGCACCTGCATGCAAAGTTTGGTGACCCTACTCTGCATAGTTACAAAGATATATACCCAAATGCGGACACGGACGAAGACGTGGACATGGACGCGGACGCCGGGGGTACTCCAATAGTCCCCTCAACTTCATTGAGGCGAACTAAAAATTAGGGGACCCCCTGTTTTTGAATGTTTGCAAATTTATGTAACTGATATGCACATGAGCAGATGCCTGATTTTGATAAAGCAACTAGGGGTGAGCACAAGACAGGGTAGGTGGGTTAGAGACTGGTCAAAACATTGGTACCCCACCAAACAAATACAAATTTTTGTCATTTTTCATTTTTCTAGTTAACCTGGTGGACTTTATGATTGTCATATGACTTATTAGTTGAGGTCTTTGATAAAAGTCAACATATCTCTGCAAACTGGCCTCCTTGGTTTGTTCCTTGGTAAGTTCGGGTCTAGCATGGGGTAAGGTATGGAATGTTTGCCCAAGAAAATCTCCAAATGGACGATGTCCAGCTTTGAGTAGGTACATTACCAGAAAAACACAATTCAGATAGCTGTCATACTACCAAAAGTAAGAAAGGACATTTTATTTAGGAAATATGCATCAATATTGTCTCAATAGTGCTTGTAGTTTTTGTCTTAAAGGTGAAAATAGGTCACTATGACATTTTTAGTTCCTTGCTTTCCAGTGCTTATTTTTCGAGCAAACAGGGAACTAAAATCCTTCAAAGCGGTTATAGACTAGTCTGAAATTGTAGCCAGAGTTCCAATCTTTAAAATGAGCCCAAATATGATGACTTTTACTTCAAGTGATCTCAAAGGAGTTTATGCCATGGGCAAACAGTGCAGATTATTAAACAAACTGAAAGTACAATCTGATATTGTCTACCATTGTACATACCTTTAGTAATGTATCTAAGTATGGAATAGCTTCTAATGGTTTCTTCAGATTATTTACCAA
This sequence comes from Modiolus philippinarum, assembly GCA_002080025.1. NCBI lineage: Eukaryota > Metazoa > Mollusca > Bivalvia > Mytilida > Modiolidae > Modiolus > Modiolus philippinarum. Next base: position 10,118 of record MJUU01016216.1, on the reverse strand, counting down.
CATTAAAGCCAAATTAAATAAAGCACTTCTAAATGTAGGTTCCAACTGAAAAAAGATAATACGATGCAGAAATAAGAACTATTTGAGAGTTAAAATTAGCTGTTTCTTATGTGTCTTAGTGTTGATTTTCATAAAGCAGTTTAAACAAATTATCTATACATAGATTATCAAAAACTCAAAAATATCGGTCAGTTGTTGGATATACAAAAAAAGTATTCAAAATTTTAGATATTAATAGATCAATTTTAAAAGGTTTAATGGAGCCATGAAGTTATATTGATTGAGGGTTGAGAGTTAAATATTATCTTTTGCACTACTTTAAACCCATTATTGCTCCAGTATTAATCTTTTCCTTCAAGAGAAGAGAAGTCAAATTTTTGGCATTCTGAATTGAGCTAAAAATGAAAATGTTCTTGTTTATTTGAAATTCAACCAAAAAGGTTAATATTTGGTGGAAGTACAAACTGGCCTAAGGTCTTCAGGAAAATGCTATCACAAGCTTGTTCCTTGTTACCATGGAGACAACAAGGGGCCTCAAAGGGACAAAGAAGTTTTTTTTTGATAATTTTTGCCCTCCAAAATCAAATTTTCTTTTTTTTTATCTGCAGTTCTATACTGCAACAAACAACTCACCAAAATTAAAAAAATCCATTTTTGCCTACGGCAAGGCAGCTTATGCCCCTTCTAACCCGCAGGACAGAGGGGCACAATCCCCTCTAAGACCCCTGACATGTTCTTTTTGGTACCCTATCATGCAAAATAAACACCCAGTTTTTTTACAGTAATCTCCAGAAGCAATCTTGGCTATACAGGGGTTTTAACTGATAGTCTAAGCTCACCAGAAGCTCCAAAAGGTGACCTTCTCAAACCTGAGGGGCATCAAAAGGTGTTGTCTAAATGAAGAAAAGACTTAACCAGAGGCTCCCTGGAGCCTGTATCACCCACCTGGCTTTCAGTTGCCACAATCAAGCTAATATTGTAAGTTATACAGTTGAACTTCAGTCTCTCAAACTTTGGTAGAGCAAACACCACCATTAACTTGGACACTATTTTAAGTCTGATCATGTTTTACTATACTTCTTTGTTGGGCTTTTTTGACAAAAATTGTCTTGCTAAGGACAACTTTTGACACCAGTTTTTAAGTCGAGACATCATTTGGTAAATGGCAGTCAACAACAATTTTTAACGCCATATCTTTAAGTTATGACATCAATATCTATTTGGAAACCAAATTTCATAGAAATCGGACATTGCATTTTCCTGCCTTTTTAGCGGTTATTTTGAAAATAGCAGTCAACAAACAATTTTCAACACCAGTTTTGCAGTAGCAACATCAATATCCACTTGGAAACAAAATTTCATTGAAATCAGACAATGTTGAATATTCCTGCCTTTTTTGGTGGCCATTTTGAAAATGACGGTCAACAAACAATTTTGAACATCAGTTTTGAAGTCGCAACATCAATATCTATTTGGAAACAAGATTTATTGAAATCTGACAATGTTGAATCTTCCAGATGTTTTTGTTGGCCATTTTGAAAATGGCGGTCAACGAATAATTTTCAACACCAGTTTTGAAGTTGCCACAGCATTGCAAACGTTTTATCAATTTACACTTAACCTTCATCTTCTATAGTTTTGGAAATTAAAGACGAAAAATATGAAAATTTTGAAAATTCTGTGAAAAAAGGGCAATAACTTCTACAAGGGTTTTTGGATTATCTTCAAAATTTCAGGGTGGGTAGATCTTGACATGCTGAACATTTTTGCGATTTAAAGTTGACTTCTATCTCTTCTAGTTTTCTGATAAAAAATTAATAAAGTTAAAATTTTGAAAATTTTTATGGAAAAAGGGCAATAACTCCAAGACGGGTTTCCCGATTTTCTTAAAATTACAGGGCAGGTAGATCTTGCCATCATTTTTACTCCTTGTCAGATTTTTGATATCTATATCAGTTTTCGAGTTTTCGAGTTATTTGCCAAAAACAGCAATTTACCCCTATGTTCTATTTTTAGTAACAGTGGCCATCTGGTTTGATCTACGGACTAATCAAACACAATTTTTAAACTGCATACCCTGGTGATGATCCAGGCCAAGTTTGGCTACAATTGGCCCAGCAGTTTCAGAGGAGAAAATTTTTTAAAATGTTGACAGACAGACGGACGACGGACATTAAAGTGATGGCAAAGCTCACAGGGCCTTTTAGGCCAGGTGAGCTAAAAAGTACCATAGCAGCAGGTACATTTCTCTACTTTCTGCATAGAAACTAGATTACAAATTTGATAATATACTGTTACATCTTATATCTTATGACGTGTTGGAGAAGGCATTGATAAGTTGTACAACTTGTGCCTAATCCTTTTGTCTTTGACAATAAAATAAGTTTAAATCAATATGACGTGTGTTTAAAGGCACAATGCAATAGGTTTTTTTATATTTTTTGCAAAGTAAAGATTGAAAGTATTAGAAAACAAAATGTGTACACTCATTACTATTACATGTTCAACATTTCAAATACATCCATTTGAAAATGTATAAGTAATGCATGCTAAAACTTCACTTAAATAGAAACAAATTTCAAAGCACTTTCTTACATATAAATGCTGACATAATTGATAAGGTATTGACATATATTACATTTGATAAGTTATGCACTGTTATACCAGTTATACTTACCTCTAGACATTTCTTTAAATGTACCTCAGCAGATTTATACTGTTGTCTATCCATGTCTAACATTCCCATAGTAAAATATATCTTGGGATCAGAAATCTGTCTCTTCAACAAAACCTGTAATCTGTACAACGATATACAATTATCATACCTCAGTATGATTTTCTATATGATTTTGTAAATTGGATAAAATTACTATTTTTTCACACTTGTCAGAATCAAACTTTTCGATGATTAATGGTTTCGATAAATATTTACCGGCTATGAACTATTCACATTGGTGCCATTGGATTCTATTCCTATACGATAAAACACTCATCTGCTAGCTATTCAAACAATAGCAAGTGTAATAATTCCATCAACACCAACTATTTCCTGGGGTTGACCACTTTTGATGTTCGCCACAGATGAAGGCAACAATCCTTTTGATTTATATCGAAAACTAAAATATAATCTTAATTGAAATAAAGGACACTGAGCATAGCTCAAAAACTGTGGTCATCCTCACTACCAATCTGCCTCAGAAATCATCATGATCAAAAATTAAACTATAAAGTTCACTTAAACATAATATAAAGTCATTGAAATACTAACATAATTTAGTTGTAGATTGTGGGCACAGGTGAACAACAGAATTAATATAAATTGTATGCAGATATACTTGGCAATGCATAAAAAGAGCAGTGAAAGGGTTCATACAAATTTCTGTCAACAAAACCAGAGGCTCCCAGGAGCCTATATCGCTCACCTGGCTTTCATTTGCCACAATCAAGCTAACATTGTAAGTTATACAGTTGAACTTCAGTCCCTTAAACTTTGGTAGTTCGAACACCACCAATATCTTGAACTGTATTTTAAGTCTGATCATGTATTACTATATTTCTTTGTTGCGCTTTTTTGACAAAAACAATCTTGCTGAGGACCACTTTTGACATCAGTTTTGAAGTTGAGACATCATTTTGTAAATGGCAGTCAACACCATATTTTTAAGTTATGACATAAATATCTATTTGGAAACCAAATTTCATTGAAATGGGACAATGTTAAATGTTCCCGCCTTTTTTGGCATCTCTTCTGAAAATGGCTGTAAGCCAACAAATTTTAACATCAGTTTTGAAGTTTCGACATCAATAACTATTTGGAAACCAAGTTACATTGAAATGCGACAATGTTGAATTTTCCTACCTTTTTTGACAGCCATTTTTAAAATGGCAGTCAACAAACAATTTTCAAATCCGGTTTTGAAGTCGCACATCAATATCTATTTTGAAACAAACTTTCATTGAAATTGGACAATGTTGAATTTCACGCCTTTTTTGGTACAGTAGTGCCTCCAATTTAAGGTCCCTCCCTAATGAAACCGCCTCCTTTATGTGGCCACATTTCTCATGCATTAATCACTTGTAATGCATTTTGTCCTCCCAATAAAGACCACCTCCCTGATCCAACTAAAGACCACCCTTTTCATGTTTAAAATGAATGTATATACTGTCTCTCAATAAAGACCACTTTTACTAATATATGTACTATTTTTCATGATCAGTGAAATTTTCTCTATCCTTAAAAAAGTATATTAATATTTAATGACAAGTAAAATGATGCATAAGTAAATCATGTTAATGTGAGAGAAAAAATTAATGAAAATTATGAAGAGTTATTTAATGTTTTTTTGTTTTTGTTTTTTTGTTTTTTATTAAAAAAAAAAAACAATCAAGCCAAACATGAATTGACAAGCCCAATAGTGATTATTAATACAATTGTCGTTTTACATTTTGTAAAAGTTATGTTTATTAATACCTATAATTACCCCAATAATAATCACAATAGATGGTGATTAATCTTTTGTGACACCTTAATTAATTTACCCCCAGGAGTATTATCAATTAGATGTGTCAGAAATTCAAGGAAACATTTGATTAAAAAGTAAAAAAAAAATGTAGATGTCTTTAAATGTGTAACCAGTAGAAAGTTTTTTCTTGTAATAATTTAAAAAAGAACATGAAGAGTTAACAGAATTTAAACTATGATACTGTCATTGCGACCATAAATGCTTATAATAATTGATTTAAAATCCATCCTTGAGAACCCGTCTTAGTTCGATACCTCCCAAATCAGACCGCCTCCATTATAAGACCACATTCTCTTTGCAGCAGGGGTGGTCTTATAATGGAGGGACTACTGTAACACACAAAGGCCAATAAGTCTCATCATGTGATAAAAAGGAAACATTGCAATTAGAAAACATTTTCCACCAAAATATGACATACCAGTATTCAAAGATGTTAAGATTTTTCATTAATGACCTACCATATGGGGGGACCTTTTTTGGGATGACGGATCTTAACTTTTGTAAGCCCATGAATTCAAGATTTCCATAATTTAAAGCCTGGGATTTCAGGAAATTAATGCACTGAAAATCAATATTTCATCAATTTTTAAGTTCTTTTTAATTTTGGGATGTCAGGATTCAGAAAAAATAAAGCCAGAATTCTGGGATAAGACCTTCTCTGACCCCCCCCCCCTCTAACATGACTTACAGGAACTATTCATGTACCCAAAAGTGACAAAATCCACAAGAATTACTGCCACATTACTTTACAATGTTGATTACCATGGACAATACTACCTTTAATGAAAGTACATGTTTTTACTTCACTCAGAAATTAGAATTTACATTTGATTGTAATTTATGTAAGAACTGGGCAACAAGAATAACAAGCAAATAAAACAAGAAAAATATGAAGTCAATTAACCCTCTATGACATATAAGTTTTACCTTGTACCGGGATCACTCATACTATGTCCAGAGTAACGATACGTAGCACACTCAATCAAAAGGGGTCCATTCTTTAATACATAGTCTTTGGCAAATCTTGTGGCCTCCTTAACAGCCAATACATCCATCCCATCTACCTAATAATTATAAGCCAACAGAAACTAATTATAAGGTTGCATGCAGTGTTTTGCAAAGAACTCTTCGACAATGATAGAACTCTTGCATGCAAGAGATCTTAATACATACTGTTATTATTGTTGAACCTTGTAATTCTTATCAGTAATTTGTTGATCCAAAAGAAGTCAATTTTCTTGGTAAAGTTGAAGAACAGTAATACTAGTAAACTATATGAGGAGGTCTGTCATTCTGTGACTGATAAATGAATTTTTTGTTTGTTTTGAAAGTGAGAATTTTTCCAAAATATTTTAGCTATGTTTACTTTATAGCACCAGCTACCAATGGAAATTGTAGTGCAACATCTTACCCAATTTGCTATGCAAGTATGCTAGTAACATAGGCTGTGTAAGTGTGGCAGGTAGTGCCATAGCCTGTATCCACTACATTTTAATTTAGACTCATACCAAATTCACTTCCTCTAATGTTTATCAGCCTTTTATTTGACTATGGGAATTTTATCATAAAAACATACTGTTATGGAAAAAGTTAGAAATTATGGTGTAAAACAGGAAATGTTTGAAAAAAAACATCATTTTCTTGATGATAAAGAAATGTAATTTTTTCTTACCCGAAGTCCTGGCATGTAATCTCCTCTTGTATAGTAATCTGTACTGTATGAAGCTCTCTCTACACTGGTTCCCATACCATAACCATTGTTTTCACACACAAATATACATGGTAGTTTCCACAGCATAGCTATATTGAATGTCTCAAACACCTGTCCTTGGTTTGCAGCCCCATCTCCATACAGGGCGATACAGATATTGTCTTTGTTTTGGTACTTCATGGCAAATGCAATGCCACCTCCTAATGGTACCTGTTATGAGGTAGTATACTATCTTAGAAATTGTAGAATAAAGATTGTCTTTTACAAACAAACAAAAAATTCATACACACAGTTATATTACCTTTGCAGCACAAGAAACTTGAAATGTGGAAATGACTGACATTGTGTGCAGTATAAATTTGAACAACTGTTTGATACAAATGTACATAGGGAAATTAATTGTGACAAAAGAAAATTGACAGAGATTATTGAAAATTCTGTAAGGGTGTTATAAGGTGAATATACTACTCCTCCAAAATCTGATGAATCACAAAGGGGGTGCAATATGATCTTGTTCATGTGGTGACTAAAGCTGAACAATCTTGTAAAATTTGAACAAAACCTGAGTAACAAATCCTGGGACTTGCGTCCACAAAATTTGCTCAGTGTGAAAATATTTAAAGTCTCTTAACTATTACAAATTGACAACTCAAAGCGGTAATGTGATATATTCTAGTATATATGCTGATTAACAATCCAGCAAAAGGACAAGGTGCGATAAGGGGTTGATTTGGCCCATGATTTCAGCGAATTTTTAAGTTGCACTACAAGATTTTCTTCCATGTTAGTTTTAAAGCTTAGATCCCATTTATAGAAAAAATACAAAAGTTAGAATGAATGATGTCACAATATGTGTAGTTCTGACGTCATGAAAAGGCTACTTTTGAGCATTTTCATAGAAATGTACCGAATTTGGCAGATTTTCGAACAGTTTTCCTACCCGGAAATATCGAGCACATCCAAGAACCAATTAGATAATTCACCAACTTATTTGTACAAATGAATTGAACCTCTCATACAAATATTTTTGTGGTTCTTGCATGTGCTCAATATTTCCTACACAGAAAAAGTAGTCAAAATTGGTCAAATTTGTCACTTTTCTACAAAATCGTCAATTTGTCACCTTTTCTACCCTCAAAAACTCAGTAATCATACATCAATATTTGAGAAATGTTACTGTTTACTGAAAAGCCATACCCATAGAACATTCCAATGAGAAAATTCGGTGAATTCAACCAAATTTATTTTTTCAGGCCAAATAAGGCCCTTACCACCCCTACTCCTTTGAACGAAATCCAGGAAGAGATTTCTTAGTAGTTGCATCCACAAGAACTGGTAGAGTATAAAATTGTTGACATATTCAAAGTTTTATGACTGCTACAAAATTTGACCAGCCAAAAAGGTAGTGCAATATGTTCAAAAATTTAAACAATATCTTAGAGGTTTCTAAGGTGCTGCATCCATAAATAAATTGCTGTGCCAACTCGAACTTTATGACATTATTGGACCACAACAAAATTTTGATTGAAAAAAAAATCAAACATAATATGTGCCNGCAATTACAACTAATGTTTTTCAGATTGTGAATATTCTTTTCACATGAAAACACATCAAATACCCTTATGTATAATATAAAAAGTAAAACAAACTTCACATTAATTTTACTATTTTAGCAAAGTCCTTCACCTGTAAATGTTCTAAGTGTCTAAGTGTCAAAAGGAAGATGTTATGGTGGCTTTGAGTTGTTATTACTCCCTTTGGGTCGTTGTCTCTTTGACACATTCCCCGTTTTCCTTCTTTTTTTATTTTATGACGACTGTGGAGCATTAATTTTCTGTTGAGTGAGAATTTGTTATTAATCAGCAACATGACACAAACTCTGACGTCAAATAATCGTAAAAAATAAGCTGGTCTTCTTATCTCGATAAGATATAGTTTCCGAAGTATCATGCCCCAAATTTTTGTCCAATGTTAGTTCCTCTTGGTTTCATACATTTAGAAAGTGGGGTAATAACAAAATTACCGAACAGAATTGTCAAGAGCCGAAGTCCATGAGACAAAAAGACAAATCTGGTGGAAACTACCGAAAAAATTGTCGACCGCAATGGTCCTGACTTGGTATAGGCATTTCAATAGAAAAAGAAAGTAAATAAATCTAAAAAGTCAAGAAAGTTGCAAATTATTTGATCTCTTTGTCCCTTATCCCTTTTAAAAAAAAATTCACTAAGTGCTGCATTTAAAGGAAAACAGAAATTAGTAAATTATACAAGCAGTGTTACCTGATAAAGTAGTTTCATAAAGATTTTACTAAAAAGGTTATTTTCTCCATATAAAGACTATATTAAAAAATTTGCTATTTCCGGAAGCTTCTCCTGGAAAAACGAGTTGGTGACCAACTGATTTTTCACTAAAATTTTGAAGTGCATTTAATAAACTTTCAATCACAGAAAAATTAGAAAAATATATCGTTTTATTTTTTGTCCCCTAGTTACCTAAAGACTGGAGTTTGTCTCTCCTGTAGCGGGGATTCCGTAAAAAATTCCCTTGCGAGAGATGAATGCTCTCTTTATATTTAAGTTATCCAAGCACTTGTTCTTGAGAGAATATCTCATATGAATATACTTTCATACTTTCAAATTATAGCATTTTATTTTTATAATTCAAAATGTTATTCTGACTATTCTGTTTATAGTGCCTACATCTCACTACTCTATTATCAAGTTTTTTGCAATTGGCTCGATGAGTACACTGTGGTTGTTTATACGTTGTGATTGTTTTCTATGAGGCTTTTTGTCCAGCAAAGGACAACAGTGGTTGTAAGAACACTTCGCCAGTTAATTTTTATGTCTATTGAAGATCCCACATCCATGGGTAAAACAAAACATGGATATAGCGTTGCTGAATCGTTGCTCGACATTTAGCAATGCAATCCGCTCACACCGGTGCTTGGGTCGTCTTGAACTTACTATGAAGTATGAGCAAAGCTCATTGTTGAATATTTTACGAAAGGGCATGGAGTAAATGAACATGAGACCATAGCACATATGTTAACTAGAACTGCAATAATTTTAATGAGTTGTATGGCCATTTCGGAAACCTACCGAAGTCTACTATTGAAGTCCTCATGGTGCCTTCAAGATGAAGAACAACAAAAAAGCATTGTTCCATTGCCAGGATTATGACATCCAAATGTTTTCCGTCCTGATATATTTTCAGTAATATGCATTTCAGGAACTATTCATGTACCGAAGTATCAAAACTGGACCTGACTTACAGGCGAAATTACTTCAAGATATTAATGACATCACGGTAATGACAATTCTCAAATGACTGGAAATACTGAAAAAAATTTACTTCATTCGAAAAAAACAACATTTCCCAATCATTTATCCTTGTTCCGATTTTTAACTGAAAAGACATAAATTGTCAGTAAATTACAGTAAGTTCGGAATTGTGTTATGGCAATGATAAATTATGTACAAGAGTAACAAGTAAATTCAATAAGAAATATATGCTTTTATTTTCCTCTGTATAAACATATTTTTCAAATTTTACCTTGTACCGGGATCACTCATACTATGTCCAGAGTAACGATATGTAGCACACTCAATCAAAATGGGTTTATTCTTTAATACATAGTCTTTGGCAAATCTTGTGGCCTCCTTAACAGCCAATACATCCATCCCATCTACCTAATTAAGAAAGACGATACAAACACATGCAAAAATCAAGACACTAATTTGTGTGTTTGATTATGTCTCTGACAAGGTATTCTGTGAATACAGCTATCCCATAACAGCAACGTGCTTTGCTAAATATATTGTACATGTAATCGTTTACTTGACAATCAATCTAAATTTACTTTTGCCTGATGGGGATCTTTT
>MJUU01016215.1:86102-96698 GCA_002080025.1 Modiolus philippinarum | reverse complement strand
CACAAGTTATCAGTCAGAAACCCTAAAATTTGCAAAATTTCAAAGTTTCAAGGGGCATAACTCCAGAACCCCTTGGACCTCTGAACCCAAAATCGAACTTGACCTGAGTGTTGTAGTAAACATGTTACATACCAAGATTGAAGACCTTGTGTTATTTCCTTCAGAAGTTATAAGTCGGAAACCCTAAAATTCACAAAATTTCTAATTTTCAAGGGGCATAACTCCGGAACCCCTTGGACCTCTGAACCAAAAATTAAACTTGACCTGAGTCTTGTGGTAAACAACTTACATACCAAGTTTGAAGACCTTGCGTTATTTTGTTCACAAGTTATCAGTCGGAAACCCTAAAACTTGCAAAATCTCAAAGTTTCAAGGGGCTTAACTCAAGAACCCCTTGGACCTTTGAACCCAAATCGAACTTGACCTGAGTGTTGTAGTAAACAACTTGCATACTCAGTTTGAAGATCTTGTGATATTTCGTTCACAAGTTATCAGTCAGAAACCTTTGGGGGACGGACAGACAGACAGACGGACAGATGGACGGACAGACACCCGACTGAGGGTATCACATAATACCACACCACTTCGTATGGCGGGGTATAAAAATGAAATGTGTTATAATCCATTATTTGAACATGTGTATATCATAGTTAAGGGCAACCTAAGTTATACGAAACATCAAATCCATGAACATGAAGAATGTTCCTTAAAAGGTGTTTGTAAAACAATATTTATGATCTAAATATTCATAACAATTATTCTTTTCTAAAAATTCAATAGTGTATAACCATTTTGAATTATTTTGAAAAACTTCTAAACTAATTTGTTGATACAAAGCACAAAAAGTCACAAGATCATGATCAACTAGAAATATTTAATGCTAAGTATCGAAATGTGTCATATCTTTGAGTTTCTGGTCTTCCAAACGTTTAGATTTTATCTGCACTGAAGAGACATAAGTTGTCCAAATGCGCATATGCAGAAAGTAAATTCACAGTAACTTGGGCATTTAGTTATTTGTTACCACTGGGTTGATGCCACAACTGGTGGACTGCGAGTCTCCGAGGGTATTCACCAGCCCAGTAGTCAGTACTTTGGTGCTGACCCAAAAGCTGATTATATTTGGAACCTTACAATATCTAAATTTTTGTAAATTTTCTTTAAAACTGAGGAGTATCTCCCTCATGCAAAGCTCTGTCCTTAGCTGAATTTGGCTTTACAGTTCGATAATATTGGTAATTTGTTCTCTATCAGTTTTTAAACGCCTTTGAGTTTCTGGTCTTCCAAACATTTAGATTTTATCTGCACTGAAGAGACATAAGTTGTCAAAATGCGCATATGCAGAAAATAAATTCACAGTAACTTCAGTATTTAGTTATTATTCAATAAGATGAGTACATTGTTGATAACTTACCAGTCAGTTTTTTCTGTACAGATGAAGAACTGAGAACCATTTGTATTAGGACCTGAATTTGCCATAGATAAAATACCTGGAGATAAAAGATGGTGTAATTATAAACATTATTATACTTTACTATAGAAACCATGGTAAAAATGATATTGGTCTTTCTACAAGTAATAGCGCATAGGCAAAATAACTGTTCAGGAAAGTGCGCGTAGGCAAAATAACTGTTCGGGAAAGTGCGCGTAGGCAAAATAACTAATTTGAATAAGGCGCGCTATAGCACGTCGAACAAATAACTAGTTATTTCCCTTGTCGTCAACGTAAATGTAAATAAACATGGCTGCCAATCGGTTCGGCTGCAGCACTGACAGGGACATTACGATAATCCCAGATAACGATAATCCCAGATAAAAAAAAAACACCATAAGTGCTTAACATTCGTACAGCAGTATGCTCTTTCTACAGATGAAAAGCTCGGAGCTCGATAGTTAAAGCTTTGAGGAAAAAGCCCACAACGATTTTTTTCTGTGGACGCCCTTTAAAAGGATCGAAGCACTGGAACTTGCTCCTGATTAAAAAAAACATTACATTTATTTCTTTTTTTTTATAGTTGACCAATGTGTTGCTTTTCGGGTCGTGAGGAAGTCCCTATAATGTAAGCAAATACTAACTCACTACCCATTACTAAATTCATTCGTTTTGTTTATTTAGACATTTGTCATATGGATTTGATATTGGTATCATAAAATACCACTTTTTAGTTTTTAATTCAGTATAATAATACAGTTATGGCCTTTAATCGACTTCGGGTAATATCCATAATTATTTAATCTCGAAAAGGTTATTTTACCTCTGTCCTACGGACCTCGGAAAAATAACATTTTCGCGATAAATAATTATGGATATTACCCTTAATTAAAGGCCATAATTGTATAATATTTATTTTGCTTTGCAATTCGTAATTTTTTTCTTTAATACTGCAGGAAAAGTGGATAGAGAAATTGGAGATTTGGGTACCAGATTCTATTCAGTATTAGCAAACCCATAAAATTAGTTAAAATGACTATATCCTTGTTTATCATATGTCAATAATTTCTAACTGGCTGAGGAATTCATAAAACAAAAAGGTCTTCAAATTATAGAATTTAGGATTTTTTTCAACAACAGCACATCTTATTTATAACTTGAATTTGAATTATGTTTGAATGAATACTTTTATCCTATTATGTTGAAAATTTGGTTTCACAAATTACTCATTGTACAGAAAAAAATATTCAATACAATCGAAGTTTCTATCAGTTGTTATAAACTCTCCCTCATTAAATACATAAACCCCAAAGGAAATTACTTCATTTGCCTTCATTCAATTCATTGGTTTTTTTCTTATGTAATCAATCTAAATAACAAAATACCAAAGTTACTCTAAATTTAGTTTCTTCAATTTTCTAACACTAGAAGATATTTATTCTTTCTTTTGCAACTATAGCTGAGGTTAGACCAACCTGAATATCTACAACTTGCACAGTTGATAAGTTGATGATCAATTGGCAATCCATGGGTCATTTGGTCTTGGTCTAATATTTTCATGATAGCCTGAGCATTTTAAAACTTTTTTGCTGACCAATGAAGTAATAAGCCATTGATATTTGTCCTGGAGACTGGACTAGGGTAGGCATGTTAGTCTTCTGTACATTCTGCAGAATTCTTGTATGCTTAGAAATACATTACATTGTATAAGATCACTTTTCTTTAATTGAAGTAACTATTGCAATTCAAATGTAAATAATGTTCTGTTTGAGATGTCCATATTGAAACAGTCACAGAATCATAAAATTTCTGTAAACTTCGATGGCTCGAGCACCCAAGGGACCGATTAAAACAGTTCCAGCCAGAGGGGTGTTCAAGCTATCGTAGGTCTAAATAAGTATATATTCAAACAAGAGTCCAAATAAAGGGTTCAAGAGATTCATGGTGTTCGAGTTATTGCAGCTCGGGCATCAAAGTTCAACTGTAGTTGATAAAACTTTTTTCCTTCAAATATTCTTCTACATATTAGTTTATCAATGAGTAACAGAATTTCTTAAATAGTGACTTGGACAGACTAACATATAACTTAATGGGTTTTATTGCCTTTACATATTATACTGCTGTAAGTCTGTGTGAAAAATTCATTGCATGTTCAAATCTTCCCTATTCAGTCTGATAGATACATCAATACTAATGTAAGGATGTCATTTACTGCTCATTATCTCTTTATACGAGTTCAATTTCCTTTTACCATAGCAGACTGAATCATAAATCTCTGACTATATAACTGATACTTGCATCTGCCAGGAATTCATTTTTAAAATCAATTTTTTATCCATATGAAAGTCATGAGTCCAGTTTTTATTTAGATTTTCTTTACGAAAATTCCCCATTCCATTTCTTCTAAAATGTATTTGTTCTTAGAGATAGAACTAGAGGCTGACAGAAGCTAATCCTGTATTGCTCACTTGACAAATAATTGCTAGGCATACTTTTTTCATAATTGCTTCGGGTATTACATACACCTTGTCTTCTTTCAAATAAAATGTTAATTCTTCTCAATCATTGTTGACAAATAGGAGGTATAAAGAAGTTTTTTTTTATAGATACATATGTATTTTGTTACTGCACTGTACATGGAAGACAGAGATTTTATGTAAGGATACCTCTGAAAACTCTTGAATAAATCAAAGTATAAATAATGTACAAGAAAAGAGCATTTTTTGTTTCCTTAAGCCCCATATAGCTCAGAAATGATAAGAGCTATGCAAAATCAATTGACGTCTTGCAAAACCTTCTGTAAATATGGTAGAGAAGAATGCAAAAAAAGCAAACTAAATTACAATAGGACAAAAAAAACCAGTATTTTTGCCTTATTTGCCTCTCATAGGTAAAAGATGGTAAGAGGTATCAAAATCTGATTACAAAGCATCCTGTTTATTTGTAAAAAGAATTTTATTATGTATGGTTAAAAATTTATTCCTGTTTGGCCCCATTTGTCTCAGTAACAATTATATAATATAATGTATTAGATTGGCAATTTCCTAAACAGGGGATCCAACTGTATTGGTTGGAGAAGTCCTAATTTGGTTGGAGCAAAATTGTTTGTGTATGAGTTAAAGTTACTAAGAATGTTTAAATTAATAAAAAGGTTACCTTTCGGCAATGACTAGATTAATTCACCCTTTCTTGTCACTATTTGTTCAAAATATACAAGATTTCGAAAGCTACTTAAGAAAAACATGAATTACCTACATTTTGAACTTCCACAATATTTTCGAAATGGTTTTTCTTCAATAACATTTGAAATCTTTAATTTTTTGAACAAGTATTGAAACGAAAAGATTCAATTATATAATAATTGCCAATAGGGAACATTTTTACCAACTAAAATGCTCTTAGTAACCCAAACTGATACAGAAACGATTATGCTCCAACCAATTAGGTTGGATCCCCTGCTAAAGTACATAATAAAAACCTATCAAAGTCTGACATACATCTATTCCAGACAGGCAATTTTCTACAGACATAAAAGAAACCCCATTAAAATCTGACATACAGGTAATGTTTTATATTAAAATATGAAAAACACTAAATTTGGCCCTTTTTGCACCTAATTTAGATATAAGTGTGGCCAAACACCCTGATCTAGAACATTGTCTTCCAATGGAGTCAACATCCAAAATTTCATAACTTTCATTATAATCTTCCACTAAAACTGAACTAATGCTGTGCTGCATAGACAACACTTGGTCCAATTTGACCCATAATTCAGAAATGGGTGGAACTACAAATCTAAAACATAGATGAAGTCTTTCTGTTGATACTAAAATTTCATGATGTCCACTGCTCTAGATTTAAAGCCTGCACCTGCTAACTACTTGGGTCATACCATTATAAGACCATCTAAAATTTTAAAGGTACAAAAAGGTAGATGAGAGTTCATATTATCATGTAGGCTCCTCAAACAATCTTTCATGTAAAACTTAACCAAAAACATTTTCACAAATAAAAATATAATGAGCAAACTTTGTTACTAACCTTCCATGAAATCATTCACATAAAGCTAATTATTTTGATAACTTAAAATAATTAAGAGGAGATTTGCAATTTTATAATATGTTTTGAGGATGGCCTCTAAGGAGAATCTCCAATCTGTTATTTGTTCAGCTCTTTGATCTTTATTAAAATTGATTGCTTTTACCTGCACTGTAATGCATAATGTTTCAAAATGTCGATCTTCAGAACAGATCTGTTAAGTCTCAAGCTTTGGATGTGCCGGTCATGCTTTTCAGCACCAAATCATGCTCTCACGCTCACCACTTTCAATGTCACACCTTTTAAGCTTTCGAGAAAAATATATTTCAAATAGAAAAACAACCTTTTCATAATAAGAAAACAAGAAATTAGGGGTTGTTCTGCACATTCCTGGTTCATTTTCTACTAATGGCCCTGAAGTAAAACAAATTTTTTGATGGAGGTCACAGATATGAAAGCTAATTTCCTATTTTACCTTTTCAATGGTAAATTTGGTTTCAAATTCCTTGCTATGACCATTTGAAGTGCACTGCTTTGCATCTCTGGGGAGAAAAACCTTGTGATTTTTCCCCAAGATGCCCTCCCTTTTACTCTTGGAACCCAAAACCCCTTGACTGTGAGAACTGTCAGAACCATTCAGTAAAGCATGAACTTGGTGTCAGGGATCTTATCATATCATGCCCTAATGTTTATTAATAAAAAGTTTACTGATAACAACATAAATTCTTCATGAAAAAAACTCCAACCTGTGGATAAACCTTGTGTTATCCTAGTATTTTCTGTGTTCAGTAAATCATGGAGATGGTTACATGGGTAAATTTTTATTACTTTTTTATTAAATTATACTCTTGTGTTTTGATATTAAGTTTAATGATAATAGCATACTTCTTTCACAGAAAAGAAACTTAAACTTGTGGGGTAAACCTCATACTATCTTATTTTTTTCTGTGATCAGTGAAGCATGAAGTTGGTTGTGTGGGTAAATTTTTATAATGATTTTTGTTTAATTACACACTGTTGTTTATCTATATAAATTTTAATGATAAAAGCATATATCTTTCAGAGAAAAAACTTAAATCTGTGGATGAATCTAACTTGGGACAGATGGACAAACAGATGAACAGATAAACAGACAAACAGAAGAATATGGAAGAACAGATGGACTTTATGCCCCCTTCTATCATGTGAAGAGCATAAAAATACGGTAATCATTGAATTATGCCTAGTAATATACCTAGCAATTAAATACCGGTAATCAACAACAGAAATCCTTACAATCAGGGATATTGCAGCCAAAATTCTTTCTGATATTGATGTACACATGAAATTCTTTCTGGGTACGAGAATTAAGTGATGAAGTAAAGGAGAACTATTTATGGAAATTGTTGTTTATCTTTTAAAATAATCACAGCTAGCTTTATTCCATTAAAAACAATATTCTGAATAATTATGAAAACTATTTCATGGCAGACATTATTTAATGTTACAATAATGTTACAATATCTCGAGCAAGGTGAGGAATCAGTATAACAGTGGACATAATGATATCATATTCAAGAAATATAACTTTTCACAAGGATTCAAATGAAAATGTTCCATCCAAGTCAAAAGGACAAAAACAAAGAATTCATTTGGGCACACAAATAAATGTTTCCTAACAAAAGCTTTATTGTGAAACAATATCTACTCTTTGAATTTTTTCGTTGACAAATTGTCAAAGTTAAAAAAATGAGTGCAAAAAGAATCCATGAGAGAATCCATGAAAAGTCAAGTCAAATATCTAGTTTAACCCCGCCGCAGCAGGTTTGCGCCTGTCCTATGTCAGGAAAGGAGAAGGATCGATAAGCCCCATTATTGGCCCCAAATATCCACTTAGAATTACTTTTCTGATCAAGTGATGTTTAAATGAATATTTATATTACTAAATAGTTGCTCTAACACGCATTACATGTTTTTTTATATTAAAAGTTCCGCGTTGTACAAATGTGACGCAGCAAAATTGCCTTATGACATCAAACTATGCAAATTTTGTCGAAATCAAAGATTTTTTAGACAATTTTCTTACTTTTAACATTGGGCACATCGGAACAACACAAAAATATTTAAAGGCATGAAAGGTATTATGTGTCTTGTCTGTTTTCTACTTAGTTTACTTTATCTTCACCTGAGAATAATAATATTCTATCTCCACTTTTGGTCAATATGAGACTGAAATATGTAGACTACTCCTTATGCCAAGTTCTATCTCCACACTTAATATAGGTTGCCAATCTTTTCATTCTAGAGACATTACAGCACAATATTGAAATGATATAACTCCTATTTTGTATTTGTATTAGTACTATAATGTTATAACTCCACAGCAAATCATTTGCTAGCATTTGGGACATGTGATTATAAGTAACAAATGGCTGTGCTGAAACAATTCAGCTATTAGAATCAAGAAGACTCTAATTGTTTTCATTAATTTTATAATTTCTTAAAGGATAACATTTCAGGTGGTTCACTACTCAATTTGATAAAATAGGGTTTTAGATACATGTCATTTTTATGTTAGAAAATTGCAAAAAGAGTAATTCAAGTGAAAAAAAGTGATAGGTTGATGATCTCGTTTTTGAAACATAAGAGATGAAAAATTTGTTGGAAATCTGAACTCCTCTGAATTTTTCATGGGATTAACATTAGCAGGATTGTGCCATGAATAAATTTGACAAAATAAATAGGATTTAGTGAAATATTTTAAAAGAGCTAAAAAATATGTATTGAATGAAATGATACTGAAAAAAAAGTTTTGTCTTACGTACATCCAAGAGCCATGGATATCATGCAGCTGCATCCAACTTTTTATTCAGGAAAAAGGTGCATGTTTGATGAAAAAATGCATTATATAAATGGACAATTTTTAAGATGTGTGATAGTGGAAAATTAGACCCCAATTTTACTTGGAAGATATATTCAAGAAATAGCTCCTTAACATTTATTCTGAAATAAAATTTTGTTTTTTTTTTTCACATTAATGTTTCATTTAATTCACTTAAAGACTAAATTCTCACATTTTGTTTCTTGTTTGTGGTAGAAAGAATTCATATTTCATCGTTAATTGACTTCCCTGAAACCAATTTTGCTATTACTACAAATGATAGGATGTGGATTGCAGCCTTTTCCCATTATTGATAGATGAGGGATTGTTGTTCTACAATCTAGTCCCAGATCATTCCATACTTTATTTAATATCAAAAGGTGTATTGTTCCTTACTCTATTTTAAGCATAACTATCACATTTTGTTTCAGATTAAAATGTTCGAAGTGCAATGACACTTTAATTTTTAAATATTTCATACCAAATTTTATAAAAATGGTCTAACTCCAAACAATTTTTTTTTAAATATTGCACTCATATCAATCAAATGTTCAGCAAACTATAGTTTAAAACATTCTCCTTAACAAACTCTTTATAATGAACTGGTTTATGTCCATCTATATATGATACATGAAAATATTCCAACCTCAAACTTTTGATTCAAGATTCCCAAAAATTACAAAAAAGTGAGATAAAACAGTTTAATTCTCAGGTAATGTTATGTCTATAGGAGTCTAGGATGATGTTTATTTCGCTGAACTTGATTACTCTTTATTTAGGGGCTGACTCCAATCTGCCGTTGGGTGTGGGGTTTCCTCATCGTTCATTGAAGATGTTATGGTGGCTTTGAGTTGTTATTACTCCCCTTTGGGTCGTTGTCTCTTTGACACATTCCCCGTTTCCCTTCTTTTTTCTATTCAAGTTATTTAAGAGGATTTGCACTTACCAAAAATGTGGACAACACACAGACAGACAGATTGATTCCTATCCTTCATGTGGTTTAAGAGGAGTTGAGCCTGAGATAAATCAGTGAAAAGTCAAGGTTGAACTATCTCCCGCTCATGGTTTTGGACAATAGCTATATTCCTACATGCACATTTCCATATAGTATCCTCACTTTGTGTAAAGTTTCATAAAAATCCTACAAGCGGTTGGACCCTTTCCTTCATTTAGACGCCTTTTGATGCCTTTAGTCTTCCCCCTTTTTAGGGCTGTAGGAGGTGTTGTTTAAGGCTCTGGGATGAAGGTATGAGCCTATTGAACAAAATATAACTTGGGCAAAAAAGTTGAGTGTTTTTCACTGGGGACTAAAAACAGATATCAGTAGGGTCTCAGAGGGAAATGGTGTATGTGATCTGGATCTCTGTCTTTGGATTTCAATGAGGGTGTACATGCCCTTTGTCGGTAGGCAAGTGCAAGCCATACACTTTTGCTAGATAGCCTAGTCTATAGCACAAAAGGTATATTTTTAGATTTTGGTGAGTTGCTGCACTGCAGATTTTTAAAAAATTATGAAACCTGATTTTGGAGGGCAAAATTGTCAAAAAATGCATTTTATGTCCCTTTGAGGCTCCTGATTACACTATGCCAGTGTGTACTTGGTTGAATTTCAAAAAAAGTAGAACATTTTGATTTTTTAGCTCCTTTCAGAATGGTCAAAAATTGACCTCTCAGCCAAGTCTTATCAAGGAAAGGGTTAAGTGGAGTTGGGCTTACAAGAAGTGTGATTGATGGACAGAGGGACAGACCTGTTGATTCCTATATACACCCTAAACTTAGTTTGCATGAATTATAATCATTTCAGAAATAACTGCAATATAATTTAAATTTTTAACATTAATTTGACTAGAATACTGACAAAGTCAGAAAGGGCCCCGCCCCCTTGCATGTCCCAAAAACCTGTTTGCGGAATTTCATGGAAATCATAAAACAATATTTGGGGAAAGACATAAATAACAAAATCCTAAGTTATTTTAAATTTAGTTTCTGTATATGGCCGTTTTGACAACTTATGTCTCATCTGTTCAGATCAAATCAAAATACTGAAAAAATATATGAAGGTCATTTCAAGTTATCATACCACTATGAGAGCTAATTCTCAAAATATGATATTTTTCATATGTAAACTAAGTTTTTTCCCCAAAATGTTTTATGAATCTCCTAAAAATCATTAGGGGCCTTCTTTTGATCAAGCTCAACACTGTGCATAAAACTTATAAAAATCTGTGAAGGTCATTTCAAGCTATCATACAACATAGAGCTTATT